>JAOEHY010036794.1:0-13431 GCA_025447955.1 Psilopsiagon aurifrons | reverse complement strand
TAATATCCGAGGGGGGGGGGAGGGGGAAAGAAGTCCCAAGATGATTATTTTATTTTCTCCTGACAGTTTCAGCCACAATGGCCAATAAATCCCAAGTACAGATTTTAAAAACGCTTCCTGCAGACACTTGGACCATCAAGGCAATTCTGGGCTCCCATAACTCCTGGTTTATGATGGTCATACATGTCAACTCATCCCAGAGCCCAGCATTTCAATAAAGATGACCATAAACCAAGATTAGAGATTAAAGGACTGACTCACGAGTTTGTCAGAACAAGAAACAAGTTTCCTTGCAATTGCCATTTTTACCGACTTTGGTTGTTTGACAGTTTTATACTACCAGTAAATTTTCAGACTGCCAACGTGCAAGACAACAACCCAAGGAATGCAGCGCAGCAGCAGGGAGGTGCAGGGAGGACACGAGCTCAGCCACGGGCTCAGTCGACAACACGGAGATGAGAAGTGACAGGTCTCCTCTACGGGCTACCCATTGCCTGCGATGGCGCAGGGACGTGGACGCCAGCTCCGATCGACCTTCCCGGTTCTCCCCTCCCAGCCCCCCAAACTGTTAATGCTCTCCAGGGAGCAGTGCTGTCCTCATTTCTCCTCCTCTCGCCTTGGCAGGGTCGGCAGCTGCCAAGCAGAAGCACGCAAGCACATGGAAAGGTGACAGGAGACCGGTGACCCCCCAAGGGCTCTCCATTGCTCCCCATCAGGGCGAGGGACCCCTGAGCATCCCCACCCCTCCACAGCTGCCTTTCGCCCCCAGCCTGTCAAATCAGCAGCGATAACTACAGCGGAGATGCCTTTTAAACTATAAACACCGTGTGTTTATCATGCTCTTGTTTCCTGGATGAATATGCCGCTTCCTTTTAGTAAGTGCTTGCTTAGGAGAAGGAAAAGGGAAAAATAAAAAAAGCAGCAGAAAGGAAGGATGACTCACGGCGAGGCCACATCTCCATGAACACAGGAGAGCTGCTGAGACAGTGCCAAGGACAAGGGCTGGGATCAAAGGACAAGAGCAGATCAATCGCTCCCTCCCTGGGGAGGAGAAAGGCTTGTAGGAGCTGCCAGGGGGAGGACAGTGGGATGGAGCCATGCCCTTCTGGCCACCCATGGCTTGGCCACTCGGGTTGCAAGAAGCCATCACCCTTTCCGGAGGTTCAGCCACCTCTTTCACATTCTGAACTGGGCTCTCACTTGTTTGATTCCATTAAGACAGGCACATGGGGCTGTTCCACACACACCAGGACACGGTGGTGATGGTGACGGGAGGACCAGTAGGAACCATGGGTGCACCCAGCAGGAGGTAAAAAAAAAAAATGCCCTTTTCCTGAGCAAATGAAAGAGCCGAGGCCGGAGCTCAGCACGCCGAAGGGGGCCAGTGCCCTTTCTACCGGTGTCTCTCAGAGTCTATCAAAAAGTCCCATTTACATCAAAATACCCTTCCAGACATGCTTCAATTTTACTTTCCCCCTTTCATCTCCTTCCACTCTCCCGCTCCACCTCACAGCCCCATTGTACTCACTGCATCTCGTGCGGCAGAGAAGCCTGAGCAGGCTGCCAGAGTAAAAGAAAACAGGAGAGAAAGAAAAAAGCTTGAAACTAAGAGAGAAGCCGGAATCGCTCCTGGTCCCACTCCAGCGGGAGCTGTGACCCCATCTCCTCCCGCTCATTCCTTGGCGGCTGCCCCAGGGGGATGGCACTGGCCATGTCCCCACCATGGGGATGGGGACTCAGGCTGCCCAGCCTCCACTGGAGACCAGGCTTTCTGGTCAGGCTCCAGTAACCACAGATGGATTTAATGAGCTTTAACAAAAGCCTTGGGCAAGGGTTGTAGAATGCAGCCCTGCACCACTCAGCACCCCGCCATCAGCACTGCCGCCATCCCTGGCCAAGCAGCACCCTTAACATCCGGCTCCCAACAAGGCAGCTACTGGTGGCACTGGAACAGCCCAACCTTGGGCATGGGCACAACTGCACAAACCATTTGGCAATGAAGTGGATGGAGTTTAACCGCCTCCCTCTCCAGATCAGTCCTAAAATCACTGGGAGAGCTGGAACATTCCCACCCTATGCCAAGTTCTCCTCTGCCAAAGCCGTGTCCCACCTGTCCTCCTCGAACAAGTCGAACTTAATGAGCTGCTTTCTTCCCTCAGCTCCAGCCCCAAGAGCACTGCAGCCTCGCTAACAAACTCCTGCAGGACCCTTAAGAGCAGAGCACAGTCCCTGGGTTGACTGGTTGACATTAAGCCCAAGGGTGAAATCCACTCTACATTATGGCAAGCGCAAATGCAATTTAATTCCGGTCTAACCCATTAATGACAGCTCTAGCAGTGCACAATGCTGCTGCCTCTCGTGGGGCTCTGTCCATCTCCCCTGACACAGAGCTTTTCCAGTCCTCCCTTCCTATTGTCAGCGTCTATTTTTAACCCCAGGCATTACTTCTCCCTGCATGCCTTCAGACACTCTCTGGGGACGAGGTGGAATTGCTGAGCTGGTACCAGCCAAAGTGACTCAACTCTCACCTTCAGAAGCACTACAGAAATCACAAGAGTAGTGAATTCTCCTCTGTTCACGTTTTTCCTCCTCCTTCCCACCAAGCTTTGTCTGGGGCTAAAAGCAAGGGAAATTGTGAGGAAGTAAAACCCATATCCATCAGCAAGCAACATCCCAGCAAGCCATTTTGCTCCCTTTTTGCCCCTAGCACCTCCACCACCAGCTAGATTTACCCCTATTGCAACTACCTTGGGAAGAACCTACACTGACAACCACTGCTGGAGCAAATCAAGGTCAGAACCATAACCTTAAAGTAGATCTTATGAGCTGAGACCCCGGTCTAACAGGCAGGAGGAACCAGCTTGATAAACATGCAGAGAGAGGCGCACACATCCCGGTGCAGCAGGAGGGAGGAGGCATTTTCCTCGCGGGGCCCTGGCCACGCTGAGTGCGCCGGATGACGATGCTTCATTACTCCCTTTCAGCTGGTCCTCCCAGTGCTGCAGAGCAGTAATTAACAAGAAGGTCAGCAGCAAAGCCCTTCAACAATCTATACCTTCAGGGGAGTTTATCAAAACAACCCACCATTTGCCATCTTCTAACTCACAAAGCACGTAAAACCCCAATGCCAAACCTTGCAAGAGCAACATGTGCGCTCCGTTAGCCTGATGCTTACATTATCTGGCATTAAGAGCCAATAAATAATCATTAATACTACTGCTAGCAATGATGCTGTCTGCGAGGAAGCCCAGATGCCAAGCAGCACGGTGTTTAAGGCACAAGCATCCTGAGGCGGCATGGGCTGCGGTGAAGCTGGGCGCAGCGGAGGCAGCCTCCTGCAGCACTGATCTGGGAGAGCCGCCTGCCGTACACAATGCAGCCAGCACTGCCAATTCCGGATTGTGTCCCCAGTCCTGCAGCACTTGGCAGTTCTCACAGAACCCCAGCTCAGGGGCTGGCAGAACCCTCACGAGCACACCCACTTCCACGTCTCCACAGGACGGCTCCGGCTGCCGGAAGATGCGGTGGAATCAAGAGACATCGCAGTCTGAGCAGCTTGAAGCTGCCCGGGCCAGCCCCAGCTCTTGGGCTGACTCCCTGGTTTAGCTCGCTGGAGCTGGCAAAGCGCTGGAAAACACACGGCCACAGCAACGAGGAGAGGCAGCATCTGGAAACAATTATCCCACTGCTTTAGTATCTGTCACCCACTCCCCATCCTTGTGCAAGGAAACAATTCATACTACCAACAAATCTCTATCTTTAATAAACCAGAAAAGGAATTTTCACTCTGCTCCCCAACAAAGAGTAGGCAGCGGAGGCTTCCCCAGCAGATGGCACAGGGTGGGAAAGGTCCCTCCTGCCATGTCACAGGCACATGGGGACAGGCACCTGCATGTGCCTTAAGGAGGAAATGTTCTTGGATCAGAAATGCAAAGATATCTCTGCTCTACCTGTGTGCTGCAGCATGTTAATGCTTCACTTGCAAGTTTGACATCCCACAAAACTCCAACTGCTTTACAGGCATGGGTGAACTCCTGGGAGCTCCACAAGATGGTCCACGTGCTTCTACCCTCAACCCACACATCTCCATCCTCAACCCACGCCTCCCTGTCCTTAAAGAGGAAAAACAAGGAGGAAAGGGTCCTGCCTGGGAGAGCAGGAGCTAGGCAGACCCTGCAGTCCTTCCAAACTCCAGACTCCCCATCCCCAGGCTGGGGACAGCAGTAGGACTCCCCGCATCCTCCATGTTGCTCACTGCACCCCACCCTGCAATGTGCCCAGGCACAACACGCCCTGCCCCACGAAAGAAGCAAAGCCCAGCTAAAGAGGGATGCTGTAGGCAGGCACTGGTGCTCTTCCAGCCAGGCAGCACAACCAGCAAACCCCTAGCCCCACTCACTAGTTGGCACCCCAAGAAGGGTGTACCCCCATCCGCCCTCCCAAGCCCATAGCCTCCACACGCAGCAAAGGGAGGTGGTTTAGGAAGCCTTTCGTGCCTCTCCTAGATGTTACGAAACCAGCCGAGGAGCATGAAACTGCCTGCCGTGGGTGGGAGCACCCTGGGCTATATGAAGAGCGCTGTAGGATTCCTGCCTGGTATGGGAAAGCTCCCCCACCCCGCACACACCCTTACAGAGTATTTTTTTTTCCTTGAGAGCGAGACAGGGTAAGCACAAACACCCAGCGCAGCCCCACATGAAGGGGTAATTAGGGAAGCAGCACCCATCACTAACCAAGTCAGAGCAGAGATCAAAAGCAACATCAAGTGTTAAACCTCCCTGGGACCAGGAAACCGCTTCTGGGAAGGGACTAGCATAGGACCCCCCCCATCCCAGCCTTTGGGTCCACCAGAGCTGGTCTCTGGGAGGATGCTGGCTGCTCCCCATTGCTACCACAGAGCGCCATCCTCTCCCCAAGACACAAAGCAATAGCCAGTGGGGGTCTGGGAGGCATGGCCGCATGAGGGACCCTCCTCTCCACCTAAGAATACTCCTACAAATACAAAGCAAAACACAGCTGAAGGGGAAATTCCAGCCACCTCCAGCCCTTTGCACCTCAGAGCACCTTCCTGAAACCTCAATCTGGCCCCCGGCTCACCAGCCCGCTTGGGCAGTGGGGACCACGTGGTACCGCAGGTCCTTTCAAGTGACAGGGAAGGGGCTCTGCACCCCCCCTTAGACAGCACTGGGACAGCCCTTCCCCACCTCCTGAGGAAGCATCTCCTCCCCCTTCCACTGTCAAGGAAGCTGGGAACAATGGGATGCACCAGTGCCAGCTCTGGAAGGGATGCTCACGGACCACCTGCCTGTCTGCCCTGGGACAGGGGATATGCTGGGGAAGACAGCCTGATGCAAGGGGCACTGGAAGATGCCAGGAACACACTTCCGTCTTGATGCAAGGGGCAGCTCCTCATCCCACCACCACAGGGGGACACGCCAGAGCGGAGCAACTACAAGCAGAGGTCTCTAGGGCAGGAGCTGTGCAGAGCCTCAGCTCCCCGCAACCCAGTGCTTCCTGCAGGAGAGGCGCTGCTGCCTGATGCGTTGGCCAGACCTTCCCCTATAAAAAAAAGGATTTTTTTTTCCCTTTTCATTTTCTTCTTCTAAAATAATTGACTAATTGGCCAAGCCCCAGTTCCGTGCTGGGAGCGGATCCCAGGTTCACTCTTGCATGAAGCATGTTTCTTAAAGACACCAGAGGAGGAGAGGAGGCAGAGACTGGCCAGAGCAGGGTGGTGCCTACAGCCAGGTGGGAATTTCCCATGGCACCCAGAGGGAGGAAGCCCAAAAGTTAATCCCAACCGTCCCCTGCAGCGCATCTCTGCCCAGAGCAGGGCCTGAGTCAGCCATCAGGGCGAGCAGCACACCCTTGGGAGCACACTGAGCTGCAAGAACGTGGAGGGACGAGGTGCCCCAGGGGGGCAGGCCCCCATCCCCGCTCCTGGGGCTGCCCCTCCTCTCTTCCCTTTAATCCCCAGCCCCAAAGCAGAGCCCTTTTAGGAGAAAGTGTAATGCAATACCTGGAAAATTTCTCCCACCCGCTCTCCGCTGCCGGCTGCCAAATTTAAAACATATTTTCTGCTCGGCCTTGAAGAAACGTAACCTGCTGCCCAATTCCAACACGTTCAGTCTTTGGGGGCAACGAAAAAATCTGCACTGCCGCTAGTGGCTCCTCTGCTTACACCTCGCGAGCCCTCAGGGCCGGGAGCTGCCAAAAAGCTGCCTGGGAACCATCCACGTCCACCACGCAAGCACCGAAACGCACTGGGGAAGGGTGGGAAGCTCACCCTGCCCACCCGGCCCCGCCTGAGGCACCAGTGCAGGCAGGGCAAGACGGTTTTGACTGGTGAGTAGGTGCCCTTAAGCCTTGAGCATCAGCTGGGTGTGCCATTGGCCTTAAAGCCCTTGGGATAGGCAGCATTCAGGGCACTGCAAGGCTCTGGAGGGAGGGAAAGGGCAGAGACCACCACACACTGCAACGAGAGGACCTCTCTTCAAGAGGCAACCACCGCATCCTCCCCTTGCCCCACAGACACAGCGCAGGTGCCCATGGTCCCCCACCCCTCGCCCCACCACCCGGGCTCCTCAGCAGGAGGAATTTTCCAGTGGTCTGCGTTTGCAAGGGGAGGCTGGAGCAGTGGAAAGGGGCCGCACCAGCATGGGGCTGGGGGAGGGCACAATGTGTTTAGCAGACTGAGCGATCCGACAGGGCCCATTAAAGGAAACAATTTGTAATACAATAATTATTATGTCGTTTCTCTGGACTCTTTCCTAAGACTCTCTTTAAACAGTTAGAGGTTTGACATGCCTGCATAAAGCAGACATGATCTGTAGAGCTGAGGATGCTTAAGTGCCCACATGTGCCGAGACAAGGCAGATGGGGTGGATGCACGCTGCACACCCGACTCTCACCCAAAGAGACAGGAACTCACCTCGGTTTGCTCACAGCCCTCAAGGGATGGCAGGGGCATCTCCAGGAACACATGGCGCAAGGGAAGCCAATGCTCCCCAACTACAGTGGAAGATGCTGGCGAACACCCAGCGCAACTGAATGACGGGTCCTCTCCCTGCTCAACATCATGGCAGGGGCCACATCCTGGCAGAGCGGCCGGGACCCACAGCTCCTCCAGCTCTGCTTTTATGCTCTGAAGTTCTCGGCCGCACATCTGAAGAAAGCAGCAGTAGCAAACAACAGAGCAAGAGCAAGCAACACAAATCCCCAGGATAATGAGCCTGGAGAAGGGAGACGGTGGGCTCTGTCTGAGGAGGGAGCAGTGCTTTTATTGGAGAGGCCTAAAAGGGCTATAAATCCTCAGATTCAAAGGCGAACTCGAGCTCTTTCAAGTCTGAGGAAGGCCTGGGATGTGTCAGCCGGGAGGACTAACCACACCGCGTCCCCTGCTGAAGTGGCCTCTTCAGCAAAGCCGCGCTGCAGCCCAGGATATTACACCCAGATCCTTTCCATATGCTGCCCGCCCGGCTGCAGGCAGGGAACGCCATCACCCTGCCAGCATGGGGGGACGCTGCCCTGACCCCCGCCCAGGCAAAACCCAGCTGTCCTCCGCTTTAAGGGGGTGGGGGAAGCGCCTTTGAGCTTATTCCTCCTTTCCAACACCCATCAAGAATTTGCCCCCCAAAACCTTGTTGGGAGCCAGGGGGCTGCAGACCTCCCCCTCGCGTTTGGCTGCAATACTACAGCGAGAACAAAGAACACCGGAGCCCAGCACCACCACATCCCTGAGCATCACTGCGTCCCAGAGCACCACTCTGTGCTGTTGCCAGACCCGAGGCTGCCGGCCCTGTGTGCAAACCCACACGCCAGACTGAGTTCACACGTTTTAGAAACCCACTAAAACACTGAAATCAGTAGCAAAGAGAAGATGTGTCGAGTCTCAGCCTTGCCGCTAATGCATGTGCAACCACAGACGTTTCCCAGCTCATTAAGAGAAGGAAAACATGCAAACACTCGGTGACCAATATTAACAGTGTGAGGGTATTTATAGCTGATAAGCCATGAAAACACTCTTTGCTCTTTCTGAAGTACCTACTCAGAAACCGCTGGATGCCAAAAGCCAGGGGGGACAGACAGACACAAGGCTGGGCTTGTGCTGCATGCTAGTGAGCCACCAGCCACTGCTGGGTGTGCAGAAAGGGATCGCCAGGAAATTGCGTCCTATCACGGCACGTGGAGTGGTGAGACAAGCTTGAGTGCCACCAAAACCAGCCAGGACCCTCTCCCAGGGAGGGCACCCACCCCAGGCCTTTGTAGAGGAGGGGGCTTGGCCACCACAAGGAAGGCACTTCCAAAACTCCAGCCTGAATGTGCTGGGTTAGAGAGCTTGTGCCATGTTCCACGGTCATCCTGCCCCCAGCGCCTCCGTGCTACCAGCAGCACGAACCAATCCACATCAAACTGGGATAACAAAAGGCCTTTCACCGCAGCTCAACCCCATGGATGTCCACGCCAGCAGACAAGCGGGCAGAGCATGACAGAGCACACGAAAAACATCGAGGGAAGTTCACGGTTGGACTCCAACAAGACCCCCTGCCTAGGCTTCTCCATGCAGCCCCTAGTCCCACAGTCTCAGGAAAGGCGAGCAGCCCACCAGGGAAGGGCCGGCTGCGGGTAGGAAAAGGTTATTCCAGAGCAGTAGGGACAGGGTTATAAATAGCTGGCATTTTTGAAGCGCAGCTGCTGGCTCGGCTGGGGCAGAGCTGCCACGCCGGCACCTGAGCCGGGTGGGATCCTGCCCGGGGGCGCTGGCAGGGAGAGCACACAGAGAAGCTATCACAAGTAATCCCCCCATGTCTGCTCACCCAGGCTCTGTCCCCCCAAAGCCTCCTTCCCCTCCAAGCATCACCCACAGCCTCTGTGAGTTTCAGCTCATGTCCCAGAGGAAGAACCCCATACCCTGAAAGCGAAGGGGCCATGCAAACCCCACCCCATGTGCAAATCCAGCCTAACCAAGCCCATCTCGTCCGACTCATCTGGCATTGAGCCTGGACAGGCTGGCAGAGCTGGGAGCACCGGGATCCGGAGGCTCCAGCACAGCACCAGTGCTCCAACCGGAGCCACCACACAAGGGGCAAGAAAAACCTCCCCAAAGGATGCTGGTGTGCACTGAGGGGCACCAAACCTCTCCACAAGCATGTGAACTACCACCACCACCCCTCTGCTTGCCGGAGGAGGAGGGACAGGAGGTGAAAAGCACTGGGAAGCAGAAGCAGGACCTCGGCTCTTTCTAGGCTAGCACAACAAAAGCCCGGCAGCACCAGCACGACATTCCTGTCCAGATGTGACGCCGAGATAGGACTGAACCCAGAGTCCTCCTCCTGCTCTCCCAATACAAGCAATCATTAATGAGACACAGAATAGATTTCAGCTTTGTTTCTCCCCACCCTGTTTCAGCTGCCAGACTCCAAGTAGCATGTGCTACTGATCCGTACAAGATGTTTTCCCACAGGACCCAGCACTCCTTGGGCAGACAAGGCTTCCCAGCAGCGCTGCCACCGCTGGGTGCCAGCAAGGCAGGGACCAGGGTGCCTGCAAGGACCCAGAAATCCTGCATGGAAACAAGGGGCCATCCCTACCACCAAGCCCCCAGTTTCCAGGGCTAACCCAAACACTGCCTGACATGTGTTGTGCAAGGGGCTGCACGTCCACCACGGCTCCTGCTGATCCCCTTGACCTGAACAAACACCCACAGGGCTCGAGGGGACCCCTGCCCACTCAGCCACACTTCACAAGGGCATGGGCACATCCACACACAGCCCACTTGGGACAGAGATCCAAGGAATAGTTGAAATAACCAAAGTAATGAAGTGGCTCAGGTGCAGTGGAGGGAAGGAGCCCCAACAGCTCTGTCCCAGCCCTCCACGGCCAGAAACAGCACAAAAGCCCCATCCTCGCCCCCGGTGCCATGAGGCTCCAAGGAGCTGCAGCAGCTGTTTTGCTCTGAGAAAGCTACAGCTCCTTTTACAATCAATCAGACACCCCATCACGGCTCTTTCTTTCTTTTAAAGGAAGCAGTTAAATCCATTTTATAGAATCCAGTGGTATTTACCCAGCTACTGCAATAGCCGCAGCCCTGCCTGCGCTTTTTTTTTTGTTGTTTTTTTAATTTAAGTTAATGAAGTCATTCCCAAACTACACACAAGGAGCCCTGGGTGCTCCTTCCCCCCAGGGGCAGCAGGAAGGATAACATCACTGCTGAGACATGGGCTCAGCATGGGGGCTTCTGCTTTGGGGTAGTGAAAGCAAGAGCCCCCCCTGCTCCTGGGCACCTAGCAGCAACCGACTGGCTTGGAAAGGGCTCCTCAGTTCCAAGAGCGAAACTCCAGCCAGGAAGCAGCCCATCCAGGCTCGCTTAACCTAACCCACCCTGCAGAAATTACACAAAGCCCAAGGGAGAGTGGAGGGGCCACTGGATCACATACAGGACCATCGTGGCCCCCACCACTGCTCAGCCCCCCATGCTCCCTAAAGACCTCACAAACCAAACGCAACTTTTAATTACATATAAAGGAGCCTGTTTTCACTATTTCCCAACTCCTTACACTGTGAAGCGCCTCATGCACCCACTGGTACGGTAATTAAATTACATGTGCTCTGACAGGCGCGAGCCCACCACCACAGAGCTCCAGGCCAGCCCTTCCCTCGGAACCAGCCTTCCCGAGAGTACTTTGTCCCTCGTAAAACGCATTAAAACCGGCAAAGATACACCAGGATTCAAACTCAGCGCTTACAGAATCCAATAGGGCACCATAATGTCATTAAAGACAGAATAAAAATAACAGAAAGGGCTGGGCTTTGTGTCTGAGTTTTTCCTCTTCCCCTTGCCTTTTTTTAAAAAATTAAATAAATGCATTTATTTTGTTTTTAGGAAGTTTCTGGGGTGCTGCACAGAGCCAGCGGAGCCGAGTAAAACTTTATATGAAGGGCAAGAGAGAAAAGCAGAGCCGAAACAACCCGCTCCTCAGAGCTGCGCGGATGATGTGTCCCATTTCCCCCACCTTCTTATTAAAATACTTTCTGGAGAAGTGAATTCCAGCCTGAAATGAATTTTCCAAACCATATTTTATTAGGAATGCTTCCTTTTAACAGTCGGCACAGGAGCCCACCAGGGTCAGTATTTCCCCAAAATCACAGCCAAGGGAGTCAAGAAAGGACTTAGACAGAATTTCTCCAGCAATTCCCGGCTGTCCAACAAGAGCACGCTCCCACCACCTTTCCAGCTGAGCAGCGAAAGGGCCAAGGAAATCCCAAAAGGGCCCTTCAGACACGATGGAATAAAATTAAGACCACACTGGCTCCCTAAGACCCCTCCCAAAGGGCTCCACAGACAGCTCGCTCCAAGGGGATCTAACTTAGCCTCACGTCTACGACAATCATCACCTGCCACCCAGTGAAAGCATTTCTAGGCCTATTTTTCCCCCTTTAAAGACACTGAATTATTCACGATCAGGAGGCGGTGACAATTTCACTGCTGGCATTTGGGCACACACCTAGGAACCAAAGAGAAAGCCTCCCCAGCACAGCAGACAGTGCTACAGCTTAAGCTGCGCTTAACTCGATTAGGAAATCGTTCCTTCCATCGGGTGCGTTATCAGCATCGCACTGATAACCACCACGAGACCAGGAACCTGCCAGTAACGCCCCGGTGAAGCTTAAGCCCACACGCTCTAAGTGCAGCCCCGAGCTGCCCAGGGGAGGAAAGGGCAGTAAAATATTTTCATTATTTACAGCGATAGCACCAAGGCCAAACAGACCCAATGCGCAACGCTTTCTCCTTCTATCTCCTGGAAAATTCCACTTAGCCGTGTTATTTTTAAAGGCTTTAGCTCTCTTTACTCTAAAAACACAAGCTGAAGCTCAGCAGAGCGGGGAGGAGGGCTGGCACAGACACAGCAGCACTCACGAAGCAGCGGAGGAAGGGGCTTGAAAGCCTGGAGTATGGTGAGGAGCACATGTGGGGGGGTTAATGCATCCATCCAGGGGAGTAATCCCAGCCCAACAAAGAGCATGGCTTTTCCTGGAGATAGAGACGAGCTCTGTACAGCACACAGCTCCCTGGGCTGGATTGCGGGCAGGAGCGGCCGTGAGAAGGCTCTACCCAACACCATGCAACCTGCGAACATCGAAGGCAGAGCAGGAAGGCATAAAATAAAGCAAAGGACAGCAAAGGCGAACCCTAAAGACAAGGGTCCAGGGTCAGGCTGCATGGACACAGGCCGATGTGACATAAGTGGGCCCATGGCTGGGCACTGGCACCCCCACAGACCCTTCTCCAGCACCCATCCGTTTCTGGGTGGGAACGCCGGCATTCTGGGCACTTCCCACCTCCTCACACTGCCCAAGGGAGCAAGCCCCCACACGGGACAACACACACCAAGAAAGCCACGCGAAAGGCAGACAACCACAGAGCTCCAACCTGGGGGAAAACCCACCACAGCCCCAGCAGATGGGGAAGGTGGTGGGAACCCAGCATGGCCACCTCATCACCCCCTAGCTGCCCCAGACTTAGCCATTTAGTAAAGCCAATGCTAAAGAAGCGCACTGGGGTGACATGGCGTCCCCCAACACCACTGAGCCAAAGAGGTTTCTACCTCCAGCTGCCCTTTCTTCAACAATAAAAGGTATTTTCTGGACACAACTGGCCTCCCGTCGCCAGCATTACAAGCTCACAAGCCCAGCAGGGCAGCTCCCAAGGGTCAAGACTCGTTCTGCTCCCGTCGCCAAAGGATGGGAAGGAAAACCACACCACGCAGGAGAATCAACTCGTGGGAGCCCTCACGGCTTGTCCCAGCACTAGGCTGCACCTCCACAGCGTGTGCCTGCAAAGTTGCTTCCCCCGTACACAATGAAATAAAGATTTGGTTGGAATACAAGCGTCCCAGCAAGAAGGTTGTCCCAATTATTTCGGTTCTCTCCAACCCCAGAAAACTCCTTTTTTTTTGGACAAACGTGGTGGTGGGAAAAAACCCAACCTCAACCTAAAGGCAGGATTATTTTCTTGCAAACCGAGAAGGGGCTAAGATAAACAAACACTCTGTGACCTACAAGATACAGCCCAGCAAGAGGGCAACCAAAACCACCACCCTGGCACCCTCACTCCTCCTCACTCTTCATCCCGGCGAGCTGGAAAAGCCCCCTCGCATTGTTCCAGCTCCTCAAGCCGGGGCAGACACACACCCCCCACGCACACCTAAGCAGGATCAGGACTCTCTTCTCTTCTCATTCAGTGTTGAGATGGAAACAGTTTGGGCTTATAAACCAGCCTCCCTGGTTCCCAGCTCAGCCAGCAGCAGAGCTCAACATCAGCTCCCCGGAGAAGCAGCTGATGCTAAAGTTGCAGAAATGACCCTACAAAGAGGATACAAGGAGCAAGGTGCTCACACAGACCTTCCCACCGGGTCAGGCCAAAGACTCCCC
>JAOEHY010036793.1:0-19489 GCA_025447955.1 Psilopsiagon aurifrons | reverse complement strand
TCCCTGCCCATGGCAGGTGGGTTGGAACTGGATGATCTTAAGGTCCTTTCCAACCCTAACTATTCTATGATTCTATGATTTAATTTTCCATTCACAGATCTGCTATAAACCATCCATTAATGAATTATGACAGCTGCACTTGCTGAAGAGTATTTTACTGAGTTTAAACATCATAAGTAAGCAGACGTTGCTCAGTATGTTGCGTGAATGAGAAGCAGTTGAAGTGTGACAGAAATTACAATACAGCAGTGTATATTCAGATCATCTATCCCTATTTGCATCACAGGAAAATGTGACATCAGTGCAGGTCCATTATATGTAGTATGTTCTAGGTTCAGCAGTAGCAGTCATTTTTCTCCTCCTTTGTAGCTGGTGCAGTGCTCTGTTTTTGACTTTTGGCCTGGGAACAGCACTGATAGCACTGATGTTTTCAGTTACTGCTCATATTTTTAGTCTGATCAAGGACTTTCTGAGTCTCATTCTCTGCCAGGGAGGAGAGGAAGCCAGGAGGAAGCAGAGACAGGCCAGCTGACCCAAACAAGGCAAAGAGGTATTCCATACCACAGCACATCATGCCCACTACATAAACTGGGGGCAGCTACCCGGAAGGGTTAGATCACTGCTCGGTCTGGCTGGGTATCAGTCGGCAGGTGGTGAGTGGTTGTATTCTCTTCCCTTGTTATTTCCCTTCTCATTATTATTATTGGTGGTAGCAGCAGTGGTTTGTGTTATACCTCAGTTACTGGGCTGCTCTTTTCTCAACCCGTGGAAGTTACATTCTTTTGATTCTCCTCCCCTTCCCTCCAGGAGAGGGGGGGGAAGAAGCGAGGGAGTGAGAGTGCGACTATGTGAGTTATGGCTGGGCTTAAACCACGGCAGTATCTCTGATACAAACCTTTGTGGTTTCATAAAGAAATTGGGCCAAAATAATTTGCAAGACTGTGGAAGACTCCTGAGAACCTCTTCCATCTGGATCACAATGCTACAGGCCCAATGTGGTTGAGTGAATTAGCCTATTGTTTTCAGTGAGGAGTAAAAATATGGGGTTACTGAATTAAGTAGAACATCCAGCAACACTAGTCCAGCAGTTCTGGTGGTTATATCTTTCATTTGCTCTTAATTTGGAACACTGGATGATAGTTAATCACATAAGCCCAGAAACATTAGTTGGGAAGGAAATAAGAGCGTAGGATTGTGGCTCTCCAGTTAAAATGCATTTGTGATGTCAGTTCTCCTGCTGTAGTCCATTTGTGCTCCAGCAGTAAGGATGAAGCCTGCTTAACACTTGTCTCAATGGGTTTGGTTCTGGGATGGGAGGATTTGTGCATATGATTCTATGAGGCTGCAGTTGGGGAATGTACTCCTTCCAACCCAGCTGCTCTGAGGTAAGGCCTAACTGTTTCTAGCTATAGGGTGTCACTGCCTCCTTCCTGAGAGCCTTTTTGCCAGGTGAAGCTAGCATGAGAGGTCATAGAGCAAGAAAGAGGATTGAAGACAACTTGAATAAACATAAAACATGTGTGGGTTAGGAGATCGAAGTCTCAGACACAACTGAAACACAGGAAACAATCTGACAAGCTCCACAGGCTCATTTTCTGTGCATGGTCAGTCAGTCCAATGTGCCTTTTCAGCACTGCCACCCCACAAATAGCAATCTGTGGTGCCTTCCACTATTCCTTTCTGGTTGCCAGAGTCCCTCTTTGCTTCTAATTTAAGTTAGTGAGGCAGTTCTAACTGAAAAGAATGAGAAAAAGCTGTGAAGTTTGCTAAGCTTTTCCTCTTCTCCTCCATTCCTGCATTTGGCAGAGTTTGGTTGAAATGGTGAATTGGTGCCACTTGCTCTGCTGCTTTCTTGAAGTAGTTCGTGCATGGGTCAACATTTGGCATGTCTAAAATTGACTCATTTAGCATGTCTAGAATTGATGAGTTGAGCCCAATCTGCAGTCGCACCAAGTGGCTCAGTCAGTGCTGTGTCAGATACTGGCAGTAGAAATAAGGCATAAGGCCTTTATGCTCACACATCCATAGGTTAAAAGACAATTCTCACTTGAATTCCCTGAATTGTCTTCTATGCTAGATTCTTCTGTGTGAGTCTGAAAATAAATTATGCATCCAAATTAGCGTTAGAGGTCACTGTGTCTTTCTCAGTCAATACTGCCTAAGGCCTTTGATGCTGATTGGGATGTGGATAAGCTCTTGTGAAGGTGAAATAATTGCTAGATAATCTTCAAGTACCAAGAAATAATGTTTAAACTGTGGTTGTTCTTATTCCACAAAAGTTCTAAAACATTGTTTGAAGCTCATGTGCTAGAGGAAGCAGGCTAAAATCAGCTCAATTCTCCCTCACTTTAACTGCAGTCCTTTCCTTGACGGGGGAGCAAAACCCGCATGTTGATGTACTGCTATGAGTTTTCAGAGTAGCTGAGAAAGCCCAATAGAAATGTTAAAGCAATCTGTGCTCTTCTCACCTCTGTTTTCCTGCCTCTCTCTGGGATGGATATACAGCACCTCCAAGATATGGCAAATGTCCAGTTGCTTGTGGGGCCGTGTCCCTACATTTCAGCTTGGAGCTACCAGCTGGCAGCAGCAGCAGCCCTGTGCTGTCTGTCCGGGTGGTTGCAACCAGTGGCTTTGAAGTTCTGCCCTTCAGCTATCTCCTCTTGCACGCAGCTTGTGATACATGAGTCTGTGTCCTGCAGCTGTCTCCATTTAAGTCAGCAGGCATTTGAAGCACTGCTGGCCACCCCGGGGAAAGGGGTGAGAGTTGAACAAAATGTTCGCCTTCAATTAAACCATTGAAATGCCAGTGCAGAGCCTGATTCCCTGCCACTTTCTCCTCTAAAACCGGTGTCATGTCTGAGCTTTTTAATAGGAAAGAAAATAGGCAGCTGCCAAGGTCTGCTAGTTAGTAGGAGTTTGAACCAAAGGAAAATCAATAACTGTGTCAAATGGTTTAGAAGTGAGACAAGCTGATTTTTAGGCAGTGACTTCAGTAAGCTCCAGCTCGCCTTCAGACCACTGTATTCAGTTTGAAACTTCACTGCTTAGTATGTTAGAGGAAGTCAACAAGATAATATCCAGGCAGCTAAGCCAGCAGTGGAGTTTTAAAATGTTTCCTTGCAGTGAGCCAAATTCAGCACCAGTGTAAGTGCAATTCCTACTAAAGCTGGTTCTGAAACTGCTGCTGAAGACAGCTTGAAAACAGTGGTTCAGATCTTCATCTTGCATTGCACTATCTGGGCTGTCTTCACTAGCAAACACTCCATCATGCAAAACATAAGCAAGAGGAAAATATGAACCACCTGGCTGTTTTACCCATTTAGTCCTGGGCTGAATTTGCTCGAGTATCTCTGTTTTGCCTTTTATGCAGATCAAGTATGCCTGCCTGTTTTGAGCCACAACAAAAGCAGTAACAACAGACTTTGACACCTGTGTTTCCTCCAGCTGTGAGTCTCATCTTTTTTCTGCAAACCACTTTATCCGCTTCAGAACGAGGGGCCGGTTCTCAGAATTACAAACGCTGCTCTGCAACAAATGGTCTCTTCGTTTGCTTTATCTGTACAAGTGTGTGCTTCTTGATCTTACTTGACTGCTTCTATGAACTTTATGTGCTGCAGGGCATGCCCCTGACTTATGGAGTGAGTTCGATACAAATTGTCTGACAAAAGAATTTACAATGCAGACTCACATGTTTAAATTCGTGGTTATGTTCTTAAAGACCTAACTTTCTCTCCCTTACCAGCTATCCTCCCTTAGTGACTAGTGCTGATGTCAGCCCTGCTGAGAGAGCAAATGGCAGAAAGCAAATTGCTTCTAAAAAAAATAAAGGGGGTGGGAAGTGAAGAAGTAAAAAGGAAAAAGAGGGTCAGAAAAAGTTATTCTAAAATGCAAAGTGCTCTTAATCCTGAGTAACTGGACTGGCAATCCTTGATAAGGCTGGAATCACTGCCACAAAAATGAGTAGAAAATGTTGTCATTCATACAACAGCAAAGGAATTTACAGTATGAAAGTTGTCTGTCTTCTGGTGCATCTGTATACACCATGTGATGGGTTACTTGGCAGGCCAGGAGATTATGTAAAAGAAATAATCTTGAAAGTCTGTTGTCTTTGTTTAATATATCAGAAATGCTATTCTTCCATAACCTAAGCAGCAGCTCTGTATTAGAATTTTTAATACAGAGTAGGAAATATACCCAGGAGAAATGAAAGCAGTTGTGCTCCCATTTCATGAACTTTCAAAAGGATACTGAGGATAGAATCAGTAAAACATGGTGCGCAGTACCACAAGAATAACTTCCGACCTACACCTCACTCTGTAAAAGTCACTAATGTGTACAGGAAAAGTAGAAACCCTGAACAAAATCTATCCTGTGGACTTTACCTGCTTCATCCCAGCAGAAAAACATAGGACAGGTAGAAGAAGAGTCATTGCAATGCTCTAAAGGTTGAAGCTAAGAAGCCAGGACTGTTGGATGGATCTAGTTAAACAGATCTTGGACAGCTTTGGAAATTCTTATTCTTAGTTTCCAACACCAAACCAAATTTAGGTCGACTTGATCCACCCACTTCTCCTCAATGGGTCTGCGTGAGTTCTGTCTGGGTAGACATGTCTCCCAACCTAGATAATTAATCACATTCATTTATTTTAATTTAATTAAAACAGGAATAATTTTACATCACAAATTAGTTGTCCCTATTTTAAGTGTTCGCATCTAAGTCAGCTGGAAAGATCAAATAGACTTGTTCATTTCCCTCTTTGCTTGTAGTTGTTTTTCAGTCTGCTTCCTGTTCAAATTCTTATGCATGGTATGCTTTGCTTTCTATTTAAATTCTACTGTATATTTTCAACAGTATTATTCAAACTGTGCCTAATCCTGCAAGTTTCTTTTGTGCCATTTGCGGTCTGCTGGACTTACTTGTCTCTTTCATAATTATTTGGAGCCTTTAACATGCATTGGTAACTTCAAATGAGCAATAGGGTTCACTTTTCTGGGAGATGTCTGATCCATAACATGTCATTTTATAGCCCCTAAACCCAACTTATAAGTATAAACAGATAGCAGGTGATTAAATTTGGAGAACTGCTACATCATTGTTTTGGGAATTAACAGACAACCTGGGACTCATTTAAACCAATCCCTGAAAGCCTTTGTTCTAGCAAATAAAAAAAGGTGATCCTGCTTCAAATAACTTCCCAGTCTACTCTCAGCCATTTCTTTCCATACTTCGGCCAAAAGGAGCCCAAGCTTTGCATGTATACTTAGCTTATCCTTGCCTATTTGTGTATAGGTAACAAAAAGCTCACTCCTAACCTGGCTGCATCTTCTGGTCTATTTCTATTACTTTGCTATATAAAGTACAGAACACATTCCAGTCTCAAAAATGTAATCATAAAGGCCTCACAGTCTTTCCATTATGGCTCTTCCCACAGCTAACAATAAGAACTCTTCAAAAGATATCAAGAGAAAGTTATTTGCAAAGTGGGTGAATCAGGTAAGCTTGTACTTTTAGAAGAAGTATTAGCTCGTGTATTTTGACAAACATGGTAAAACTATTATCCCTTTATACCCAGTCTCAGATAGCCTTCACAATTTCAGGTACTCTGTGACAGTGTTGTATGTACTTTCAAAATCTATTTATAAGCAGCTTACTCTCTTTTGCTTTAATTATTTCACAGTCTGAAAAATGCTACTGTCTTTATATAGAATATCATATAATATGATCAGAAAAATACTTAGAGTTCTAGGGTTGGAGGTTTTTAACCACTTGAATTAAAATGTTGTTTTCTTTCCATAGATCTCTGCACCAGAATAATAAAAATGCACACAAAAGCTTCCAGGCTTTATAGGTTATGAAAATGATTTTTACAGAAGTGTATGAGCTTTCATCTCAATTAAATTTTGTAGGACTTTTCTATAAGGACAGAATGCCTGTAAAATATTATGTTACAAAAAAAGGAGATTTTCTGCTTGAGCTGTTTTCTGTCAGAGCTAGTTCAGACAGAGTGGGCAATGAAACGATCTATTGTAAATTACTAGTTTTGCATACGTTTCTTTCTGACTTTTCAGCTGGTCCTGCCCATCTCTAATGGGCAATGGCATTGAGAGCTGTGCGCTTGCCTCTGGGTCTGTCATGAGGTTTGACTGGAGCTGGACCTTCTGAGAATTGGCACACCACATTTTTGTGAGCTGCAAAAATAATTTCTTGTGCTAATCCCTTGTGGCATTTACATATTACACAAGATCCTCTGTATAAAAGAAAAACCCAACATTTTCCCATGACCACAGTCAATGTACGGTAAATCTGTGAACTGTTGGGTCTGTGAGCTGCATCTCAGGACACTTTGTCCTGCAGAAAAAGACCTGATGTAGCAGTATACCTTGTATCAGAGAGGAAAGTTACAGTGTCGTTATAACATTAGTTCTAGACCCCAGAAGTTCAATTTAAGATTTATGCTCATCTACTGACTCCTGTGTGACTAGTTGTTAGGGCACAAACTTGTAACAGGTCCTCTTGTGATAGACACAAAATTCAAGAGTTTAGGAACATCTGTTCTAGCTTGACCTAGGGATTCATTGAGCCAGGTGATTACAAGCAGATGCAGAGAGAAGACTAAAAATAAGGAAAGAAATATATTTCTTCAAAGTACTCTTCCAATTCCCAACATTTCATAAGTATGATTTGTGTGGTTTTTTTCCATTTGATAACCCAGAATGTCTGTCTCCTCATGGTTCTTGAATAGGTTCCCTGTCAGCCCCTGAAAATTTTTCTATCTGCAATATCCTTTTGCAGGGAATTCTGCAGTGAACAGAACTGTCATCTGTTATTTTTCCAAAGTCTTTCTCTTACAAGTTTCATTTTGTGTCCCTTTGCTCTCAGGCTGGAAGACATAGCATACAGTCAATTTTTATCTGTCTTCTTGAGGACACTAATTTCCTCATCTCTGTCATGTATCAGGCTGCCCAGCTTTCCTTTCAATTGCATATGGTGGTGGCTCTAATGCTTTCTTACTAGTGGGGTTCTTGACAGAAGATTTTGCAACAAACTTGTGTTTTTTTGTGTGTATGTGCAGATATATACTTATATAGAAAAGATATTTTTTAATATATTTTGTATATAAAATACAATGAAGGTTTAAGAAAGCAGTACTGTACGAAACAAGAATAGCACTGGGTATTATGAAGTTAATATGAAGATGAGACTAATTGTTATTTATTGGAAAATGGAAAAAAGTGGTATTTACTTTCTAAAAGCAGTACTATGCGAAACAAGAACAGCACTGGATATTTATTATGAAGCTAATATGAACATGAGACTGTTATTTATTGAGAAATGGGAAAAAAGTGATCTTTACTTTCTAAAGGACCTTGTAATGTTATCCTGTGGAGCCCCCTTTTTACCTGAATGTCTACATGACCATTTCTGTGGAAGCTGGAGATGCAGCAAAATGCCTGCTGAGGGAAACTGCACAACCAAACAAATGCACAAGAAGTCTATAACACATTTATTGAACTTGTCTTTCAACATAGAAAGTATACTTTGCTCAGTCTTGCTGAGGAAAAGGAAGGCTGAGTCTCACTGCTGCGTAGTTGAGGTGGGGTGTCAGGATCTTCTGACTTTCTCCTACGTGCTGCTTGTGGGCTCAGCTTGAGTGCATCGTGTCAATCTCTATGACTTTGGGGATAGGTGGGGAAATGCCCACTGAGGGTTTCTGTGCAAGACACAGTAAACTTGTCACACTGGACATGCTGCTAGTAATTGCATATTTGTGCTGTGTAAAAGGCAAGCAGAACTCAGGAAAAAGTTACAGAGACTCTGAAGATGAGGTTTCTTTCCCACTGACCCCAAGGCAGAGGCCACCTCAGTTTGATTCATCCTTCTTACCCTTGTCTGAGCTGTTGAACCTATTGTTTTCGCAATGAAGGGACAGCACATCACAGGGCACATAAAGTGTGAGCAGATCATGGATTTACAGATAGTATACATAAGGACATTATGGTGTTCTTTGCTAGGAACTGCAGCAACTCTTAATATTATTATTGTTTTTTTCAAAAACTGTTCTTGAGTGCTGAACCAATGTTTAGGAGGTACAGACCACAGTATTTGCAGCCCAAACAGAAAAACCTAGACTGAGCGTAGGCAATAGGATAGAGTATAACTCAGTGCAATCTAATGGAGCAAATGAATGCCTGCTCTTTAATAAATAATTTTTTATTGACAGATAATTTTACTTAGATATCTAATTGAATAATGTAATTTAATAAAAGTATTTTTGCAGGTGGATTTGGCTAACAAGTGGTTCTGCGCATGAAAAGAACCAATAAGAGGATGAGCAAAAGCATAGTGATGAAGCAGATAGAAATGGGGCTGATGTAGACTAATGGAAAGAGTGAAGGTCATGTAAGTATTACAGTAAGTCTCTGCTCAGCAACTAATAGAGAAAGTCCTGTCACAGATTCAGAAAATCTTCAGAATATCCCATGCCTTGGCTACTTATGCCATTGCTTGTGCAGGCTGAGAGAGTTTCTTTTTCTGTTTGTTTCTCCAGCATACATTCCAAAACACTTGGGCAGGTTTGAAAGATGGAGCTCAACTGCTCATTTCAGCACCAGGGGATAAGTGGGAAGCAGAGGTGCTTGAGTAGAGTCTGGTTTTGCCTGCCTTTCATGTGTATTTATACTGCCTGCTCTGCCTTGGCTGCTTCTGAAGCTATTATTCTCTGAAACTGCAGAAGGCATCCCCTCTCTGTTGTAGGAGTCTTTCTTACTTACCATCAATATGTAATGTTCTCCTCTGCTAAAATAGAATGAAAGTGATAAGAAAAGAGTTGCCGTGTCCTTTAACTGCACCTCTCCCAGGAGTTCCAGTTCTTTTTCTTTTTTAATTAATCTTTTTTCTTTCCTAGCCTGCTTTTTTTCTCAGAACCAAACTGCTGATATCTTAGTCAGTTGTTGATTCAGGAGTGCAGCCTTACCGAATTCATGTTCTCTTTTTTCCTCTGTAGAGACAGGATGAATAATTGCCTGTATTTTCTCCATAAGATGATAGATGAATAAATTACTAGGTGTTTAAATATTTTGGTAATATGGCACCAGATGAGCATGAAAGCTAGTGCGATTATTTTCTTTGTCTCTTTTTTTTCTTAAGCTCTTATCTTTCCTTTTTGTTCCTACTCATGCACCAAGAATTGTGTGTCTATAGGTTACCTAAACCTGATGTGGTGATCCATGGAAATGAGGTTGATCAGACCAGATGAATGCTTCTCATCTACTTTGGTGACAAGTTTTTGAGCTTGCTACAAGAAACTTTATTGTCCTCCAAAAAAACAGCTTTGCTTGAGATGTGGGTGAGGAATGTTCATGCAGACTGCTCTGATGGAGACGCTATAAATCAGCAGAGGAACACTAACAAACCAAAGAAGGTCTAGTTAATGATGTACGTGTCTGTCCATGTCTTCAGTCACTGGTAAAATGCTTATGGTTCATCTATGCACAAATGCTTAGAGTTGCTTCACAGCAATATTCCTGTACTTCCTGTTCATGGCAATCCCCTTCTTAGGAGCCTTGAGCAGAAAAGCATTAAGAGAGTGAGATGCTGATTGATCCTTCTGAGCTGTTTTTGATCAAACACAATCTTAAGCCCACAGCCAGGAATCTTTTTCAGAACACAATGATCTCTCTTAAAAGTAAAGATCCTCTGCACTAAACTAGAGATAGACAGATCTAGTAAAAAAAAAATTGTGACAATTTTACCTCTCCGTTGCAATCTTATCCTTAGTTGGAGTAGGAAAGGTTTTAGCTGAAACAACACAACCTTTCACAATGATTAACTGAAAGTGGATAAAAATACATGCCTATGTGTTTTTAATCTCCTTCTGCTTCAGTTCAACAATAACCCAGCATATGACTCCCTTAGTTGGCAGACTGCTTACAAGAAGTCTGCCATTTCTATTGCTGACATATCACTTGCTTTTGACTCCTCCAGACTGTGTAGCATACCTAATTAAATTCTGAAACTTTAGTATGAAGTTTCAGAAAAAAATAAAGATAATTTTCACAGGGAGAAAAAGGAATTCTTTTAAAGTCAGCTTCATTAACGATTGGGCTATTAAAGTGAGGGTCACTTTGCCCAGACTGAAATAACTGGATCTCCCTAATTGCATTTTATTTGAATTATTTCTTTATTTCAAACATGTTATGCTTGTTAGCAATTTAATATGGCTGGAAGCACAAATTAATTATACCTGGCAGCTAATTGTAGGAAAGTTACAGTGATCAATGTTTACGGTGATTTGTTTTTTTAAATATCTACCTTTACCTTACATACTTGGATCAGTTCCTTCCCAATCATAAATAAATATTTGCTGCTTATATGTTCCCATGCAAATTGGATTAATTTTAGCATATTCATGGAAGGAGGACATCACTGCCTACCCTCAATATTCAGCTAGCTGAACAAGCAAAGGTTGTTTTTTTTTTTCCTCCCTGCTTAAGTAGTAAACGAACTAGACAGACAGAAAATTCAGCACAAGTTTGCTTATCCCAAATGGCTTGGGGGCATCCAGCGTGTTTGGAGAGATGGAGGTAAAGGCAATCAAAGAATTGACCAGGAAAGCAACTCTTCCTGGGGCCCTAACGTTGAAGAATTTCAGTTAAGCACTGCTCGGCTAAACGGGATGGTAATTGGATAAACAGGGTGGTAAATGTTTGGGGTTGGATATGGCCAGAACTCAGAATATGCCTATATGTTTTTCTCTTTATATTAGTAGCATCTCATACAGCCTTTGTGTCCTCTTGAACACTGCTCAACTGCATTTTAGCCTGTGATGTAAATGTGCCACATCTTTAGCACCACAGACTCTCCATTCTTTCTTTTCCATTGGCTGTCATTTCAGGTGGGGTACAAGGAAATGTTCCTATGGGTCTGCAAGGGCAGAGAGGTTGTATGTTTCCTCTATGTTGCCAGCATTTTGTGTAATGCTCAGCCCCTGCGCAGTAACCTTGGGAATATGGGGAACTGATCCTGTGTGATAATGACTCTCTTCTTATAGGCAAGTGGTAGCTTTTTCATAGTGTTACAACCCAGTAATGCCCCCCGAGATGTATCCTTTTCAGAGGATTGCTTCTCTTTTCCCAGCTGTCCTAACAATAGGGGCAGGTCATCCCTTACTGGAAACTGCACAGTTGAGAAATTCTTGTCTTTGCATTTGTCAGCTGAACTGAATTGTGGAACAAGCCTTGAAGTGGAAAGCTCTTTTAGTCAGTTGCGACTTTTGGCTTTTTTTGGCAGATTAATCGGTTGTAGGAATGCTGTTCATTTTGAGACAGCAAGCTGCTGAGGGCTTGTGCATTGTTCTTGTGCCATAATACAGTATCAGGAACAAGCTGGAGACAAAGGCACAGGGTCAGGCAGTGCCAGAGTGTGAGAGCCAGTAGCCAGCTCTGTAAACTCTGTGTTACGGAGACTCATTATTTGTATAGCAGACTGGGAAAGGCATCATCATGCAATATTTGGGTGCTCAGCACTTATTTCATGGCAGTGTGCATAGGAGTGAGCATCAGGGTTTGAAAACCTCATGGCAGTGAGCATCAGGGTTTGAAAACCCCAGCCAGAATACTGAAAACGCCTGAGAAAATACCAGGATTTTGTGTCATCATTGAGACTTAACTTTTCAGTGGCTGAGGCAGCTGGATACATGTTGTATTTATTTGCTTCCTGGTGTCTTGGAGTATACAAGACCTTTAGGCCAATGGAAGAAATAAAAGAAACAGATTCAGGTTTTGGTTTTGAGTCTCTTAGACTGGATCTTTGACACCACAGCTAAATCTCATCTCTTCCTCTTTCTGTGATGAGTGCTGCTGGAGGTCCTAGAGGATAAGAAGATGACAGACTGACTAACGTAAAGCTCAGCAAAGCAACAGTTGCCATATCATAACTTCCAGCCTCCTCAAGCCTCAGAACAGCAAATCTGACATCCCTATGAGAGCATGTGCACACACACGTACATGGTCTATGCCTGTGCAGCTTCTCTAGTGTGCCCTGCATGCACTCCAGGAGACTTAAGAGCCTCCTGTGATGTCTGTGCTTCTGAACTCCTGGGATGCATCAGAGGCTTGTATGATATGGAGTCGATTTTTGCATGGTTGGTGGCCATTTGTCTGAGATTTCCAGATGTTCCAGCTGCTAATTGTCTGGAAATCTGGTGGAATACTGCCCAAAGCAGTTGAGTTGGCAGGCTTGAAATGTCTTTTACATGTCTAATTAATGTAGTCTGCATGTAAAATGTGTTCTGTGAGAAGAGGACCCAGAAAGAAAAGTACGAGTTATTAACAAAGGCAAATAAATTAGAGCTTCAGTTCTTTGTGTGTCTTGCAGACCTTCATTTAATATTTCTTACATCAGTGCTATTATTCTACCAACAAGCAATGATAAATATTTATGAAGTGTGTGTACTTATATTTCCATGACATGTTCTGTGATGTTTTTATTTTTTTTTGCGTGTTTCAAATTCAGCTGTTGCCTTGACACCATAGCATTCCTTGTACTTTTGGAGACATTTAAGCTTTATCTTGTGAAGCCTTGTGCCCACTTATTTATATCAGCTTGAACTTACTGAGAAAATCTCTTACACCCAAACACCAGAGATGAGTTTATGGATTTTTTCCAAACCTGTTTTTCCTAGGAGAAGTTTTTCATTCAGATGCTAAGAGTATGGCATTAAATCTGTGTGCTATTTAAAAAGGATTAATTGAAGCATCCTCTCTCTACTTCTTTTGTAGCTATCTGCCTAATGAAGTTCTGCAACTTTGCATTTTAAGGCCTATAGTAACAGGAGTAGCTATTTTGTACATTTCCTTTCTGCTCTACGTTAGTTAAGATGTTTAGTGGTGACCTAAAGAAGCGCAGTAGATTCTCACAGATGACCTTCGCAGGTGACATGGGACTGGGAGAACTAAGGATTATGAAGAGGCCTGTGATATAGACCTTTCTGCTTGAATTGAGAAGGTAAGAGAAATTTAATTATTTAAAAGTCTATGCAAGCAAGATAGAATTGAACATGAGGGGAAAAATATTAAGGCAATGGTGACAAAATGGGAGACTGTGCCTGAGAAGCAGTGGGCTTGGAACATGGTGGAAATTTTATGAGTAAACAGCAGAAAACAAATACCCAGTGTAACACCATCTGTTTGACTTCAAGGCATCCTTTTAAAATGTTAACCATTGTTGGAGATATGAGCAAGAAAACTTAAAATACAGAGACTATGATAGCAAATATAATTGGGAATTCTCTGTGGCAAGGACCAAGTGTCACTTTCTGCCATCAGCAACTCAAAGAAACTGATGATAAGCTGCAGATAACTCAGGGAAAAGATGCGATTGCCCAAAGAGAAAAAGCCCTGTAGGGTATGTAGGAACTTTGAAAAGCACTCTCTCTAGTTTACCTAAAGGAAAATGATATGAATTATCTTGGTCAGTCTGCCAGGATGGAATGTAGTACAAAGTTTGGAAATAGACTCTGCTGTTTGGTAAAGGTTCTAATTGCTGGAACGTGAAGTAAATCACATTTTAACTACGGGAAAAAGTAAGTATTTAACAGAGAGACTAGTTGAACATTAGAACATGTATTCTTAGTTAATTTAAATGTGTATTCTTACTTAAGAATAAATCTATGAAATGCAATTTCTTTAAAAACGAATAATAAATTGGCACCATTCCCTTGGTAGCAAAACTAATGCATGAGAAAGGGGACCCATTTCAATTTTACAAGAATGCTTATTCAGCTGAGCTACTTCAGTTTGATCAAAATTACATAAAATAAGGGGATTTTGTTGTATCAATTTCTCAAAGCTTTCTACTGTCTTAAAAAATTCCTGCAGCTATTTAATGAATTCATGTTGTTTGGTATCTGTACTTTGTGCCTTCACCACCATGAAGTATTGAACTATGACAGGTTTTCAGTGAGAATCCTACCACAAAGTTTGGTTCTGATGTGTCCTGTGTGTGCCCTTTGTGGCCAGTATTTCCCACTGAATCTTCAGCCAGGAGGAAAGATTACTGCTAATGTCTTTGTTATTAGGCTATTATGAGATTCTGACATTTAGAAAAGAGAAAAAATGAACTGAAATATCCTACCCTACATTAATCTGAAAGTACTTCTTTGTATTCTGAAGTAGTTGTATTTATGGGATATGTTTAGTAAGGCCACATTCATAATATTGTTTTGGGAGTTCAAGAAGAAGATGTGGGTAGCAAAATTTAGAAGAAATGGGATTATTAAATTTTCTTTGAGTGTAGTTAATAGTGTTTGCATGATAGAGATGACAAATAGAGAATGTAGAATAATCTGATAGAAGGTTACAATCTCACTTTACGAATAAACTTCTCAAACATCTCTCTTTTTAAAAGCTATCACTTTTAAATTGAAATATGTATTTTAAACCATAGCTTTTCCTAATGCACAGTCATGACAATTACTTCAGCACTCTGCATATAGGAACAGAAATTGTACGTTGTCTTTTAGATGACTATAAAGATGTGTTGGAAAAGGGCTGTGAACATAAGGAAGAACTTTAATCTTTTTTATTCTCAGAATTTATAAGCAATCAAATGCTTTTTCTAGTATGTTGGCTTTGGAAATTCAGCCTGGATCTGAAATTCAAAGAGTCTTTTCTCTTTTAGCCCTGCCATATCCTCCTGTTGCTCTTTTGTCCAAATAGCGGAGGAAGAGATAAAAAAGTTGATTTTGTTAAAGAACGTCTTCTAAAGTAATTAAAAGTTCTTCAAAGTAATACCAATTGTCGCAGAGGAAAAATAGCTGTACTTCTCCACATGTTTGCAGGAGAAAGGCTGTGCTGACTTTAAATTCTGTGATCCCTAGCATGGATAACCAAAAATTCACAGATGTTATGACTGATACTAGATGTGGGCACCCCTGCTGGTGCAGCTGGCAGTATTTTTTTTCCTGGTGAACTGTTGCTATTGACAGTCTGCTTTTATCTTCCATTTTCTTGGACTGTATTATTTTCCGGCATTGTAAAGGGGATATGCATTGGGATACTCTCAGGTCCAGAGGGCTGGGGGGTGAGCATCCACAGTGGGAACCTTACTGTCAACTGGGAGCCGTTCTTGAGGTCACTTCTACTACCACAAGAGTTAGAAGGTAGCTGCAGTTGTTCTAGAGTGAACAAGAGAGTGTCTTGTAACTAAGAGACTCTGGGGAGGAGTTGAAAGAAGACTTCAAGTATCACAACATAACAAAATGATGCAGGTTGACCATGCTGTTTGCTCTCAGCATAGCAACCGACTGAATCTGGGAATGACTGTGATTTCTGTTTAAAAAAAGAAGAAAAAGACTGCTCAGCCTTTCTGAGGCTGAGCTAAAAATGGTATTTCCCTCCTCTTGCCATCTTTTGTCCGTGTATGTGGGTGATTGCATTGTATGTGGTCATTCTTGCTCCTCCCATTTTGGCAGGTTGCTGAGTGTATTTTGCTCCTCAGTGTTTGTGCTCTCGGTCCTGGCTGTGCATTAGCCCTCATCATGAAGGAGGGAATGGCTTAATTCCACCACCAAGGGACAGGGGATAGTGTGCCTCTGACTTCAGCTCGGTGTTTTTGTTAAAATGATGAATGTATGCATTCCCATTGATATACCTGCCCATCAGTTAGGATACATCAGGCCTGGACTTGACTCATTGTTCTATCAACAGCATAGTCTATTCAGTAGCTAGTGCACGCTTCAGAGGAAAACTGAAAATACCCATCTCTGCCAGATGCAGTATACATTTTAGTGCTCTGCCAGCTATGCAAGGACCATACTTCTCAGTATTCAAGTCAGGAGCTGTAGGAGTTACCACAATATTTTTCAGCGCCAAAGGTCAGGTCTTTTAATCTTATATGACAACAAAACCGTGTTTGCCCTGATGAGACCAAAGGGACATAATTTTGCTCCAGTAAATGAGCTTTTAAACAGGTAGAATTCAACTCATTGTTGGCACCTGAATGCACAACAAGAAATGAAATTAGAATTTTAATATATACTGTTGAGTCAACATGAATGAAGAAAACAAAAGCAAGCAAAAATGAAATAACTATCAGATGGAAGGTACTTAAGGCTAGACATATATGATGTTTCAAAGCATGAATTGTAATATGTGTTTAAAATATGACTGTTCCTTTCTTCTCAGCATGTGGGTTAGACTTTGAATATGGAACGAGAATTTAGCTTTTTCCAGAAGCTGCATTCCTAACAAATGATTCTCAAAATGAAACTGTTTAACAGATGGCCATGCATAATACAATATAATGCCCTGCAAGGTAACAATTGTTCTGCTGTCTCATTCTTACATGGGTTTGAACTTCACCACTTCTACATTAAAACATCACGGGCTAGGCATTGTCTTTGCTGGAGATCAGCGACAAGTCGAAAGCACATCTCTACTGGCACGGTCTTGGGGCTGGGAAGTTCAGGGTGTTCTGCAGTAAGCAGGTGGGTGAGCAAAGCGTACACTGCAGGGCAGAATGCACAGCTGTAAGATGTGGAATTCCCCTCAAAAGGATCGGCATGTCTTTGAAAATGAATTCAGCACTGAAATAAAATAGATTTCTGATGCAGGGGAAGAAAATAGGGCTTGATTAGTTTCAAATTAACTCTTTCTGTGTTTGTTTTGTCTTCATCTCCCTCCCTTTCCCTGTTTTCACCAAGAGATGGTTTGCGAGAGAGAATACAGGGGATTTTTTAATCTTTAAAAGGTGGTACTCGATTTTTGGAATAAACTCTTCAGTACAGCCTGCTTCCCTGTATGCACGCAGCATCCTGGCAGCTAGTGCACCTGGAACATTAGATTCTGGAAAGACTATATTTTCTCAGTATCTATTAGGAAACATATTCACTGATTATTTGCTCCTTGGAATGCTTGCAATAGAGTTCTACGACTAACTAGTTTTCATTGTCTATTTTTGTGAATGGTGACAACACAGAGCACAGATTAGGAAGAATGGCTGCAATCCACTTAATGCTCCAGTACTCTAAAGGGACTTGCAGGTTTGCAGAATCTGTCACTATATAAATGATACACAGTATTCTTATTTAATTCACTGACTGCATGAATGAAGATCCTGAGATTTTAAGGTTTTAATACCATATTTCTTTCCTTATATTCTTGAATTTATCACTATCAATGGTTCAAATGTCAGTTAAGACCTGAGCAGATTCCCTCCCCAAGTTTTTGGGAAGTGCTGTAGCTTTTTACCCTCTGAAACTACAGGAGATGTTAGCTAGCGATGATAGACCATGCAGAAGCAAATCAGCTGCCAAGCACTTCCAGAAATTCTTGTTTTGTTTTGCAACACCAGAGATTTTCTGCTCTTGCTGATCAATGTTTCAATAGTTTCATGGCAGTGAAAGTCAGCCAAAAAATATTTCTCTTTTGCATCTGATAATTTATTGCCATATCAAGCTCCAAATAAAACTCCTACTCTTTAAGCAATTCCTGAAAAACACAAATTAATTTGGGTTTGAATAATACCCTCAACCTGTTAAAGCTGCCAACTGAAAAAGGAACAGATAATTAGGAGATGACAACAGACAGCACAAAGCCAACAGACGAAAAACTGGAACACAGCTAGACAGCAACACTGGCCATTTAATCCATTAACAGCCTCCTATAATTATGTTTTGCTTTTGCATTAAACTGGTATAAGCCCAAAAAGACATTACTGAAGTTTTAATCTCCAGCAAAAGAAGTCTCCTCCTGCCTGACAGCACGCAGCACACACACAAATGTGACTTCAATTAGCACTACCGTAAATTTTAATTTAACACTTGGTAGGAGCATTCAGCAATGTATGCAAGAAATAGGGGCTCATTTTCCATTAAGGACATTCCATATGATTACTCCATTGATCCATTTATCTCTTGATTCATATTTGTGGGGTGGATAGGTGGGGGAGGATTTAGGAATTTATAGCTCAGGAAAAATGCCAGAAGATGTTTCTCCCTGCCTCAAATATTTTCTGCACCTTTATCTGTAGCCATGCTTTGGTCTTTATCAAGGTGTCACTGCCACCTACCTGTGAGGTGTCTGGGGACTAAGCTGTCCTGTGTAGCCCGGTATGTTGCAGGCTCCCTCATGCTGCCTAGCCAAGCCCATTATCCACTGCAAGTGGAAAGCATCTACAACCAGCCTAGCATCTTCTTTGCACTTGCTGCCATTGACTGCCCTTGAGGTTAGATTTTGTCCTGTGGACATCTGTCTTCTCTAAGCATGACTGGGAAGATGCCAGGGCACTGAACCATACTTACTTCATTTCACACATGAGCCTGCAAATCTGACAACAGCCCAACAGGTTAAGAGTTAACAGCAGCATGCATTTCAGTGTTGCACAGTAACGTCTTTTCTCGCTGTTACCATGCAAAGATGGCTTGCAGTCTCCAGCATCCAGCTCTGTCATGGTGACTTGGTTCTCCTTCTTTACAAGATTATCTTGTGTGAGTAGCACACAGGTTTAGTTCTACCAGCCACCTGTGATTTGGGTTTAGCATGTTAGAGCACCAAGAATTTGCTCATTGTTGTTTAAAGTGATTCCTTGGTGGCAGTGCTTATTTGTGTTTAAACTGCAGATGCCCGTGTTTATAAAATTTACATTGTTTAAAATGTCACTATTATTTGTTTTTAGAAATATCTTTTAGGTCTGACAGAGTGTATCCTATGATTTATGGTACAGCCCTGTGATGTGCCATTTTAGTGAGGATCTTGAAACAGGGCCCTGTGGTTTCTTTTCCCCCTTTGCTGTTTGTTCTGCTCTTTAATTACATTCATATCAGCTACTTTGAAGTTAATGAGACTGCTGGGATATGTAAAAGAGAATCCTGTATTGATTTCACTCCTAATATCTTATCTTTGCATCTTTCTCTTCCTGCATGTAATGTGTTCTGAGTCACAGTTGCTGACATGTTGTGATGGGTGCAATAGCTTTGGCCTGACATGGAGCTTTGTCGTACAATCCAAAAGAGGAAATAGAGAGAGAAACACAAAATGCCATTATGCCTTCTCATGTGCTCATTAAGACTTGCATGTAAGAAGTATAATTTCTTAAAGATGCTGCATTCCATACACATCCCAGATTATATTTTTTTTCCCTGTTTCTTTGTAAACATCCCTTTTCCTGACTTCTCATCTCCCTCCTGTACTCAGGGAATAGGAAAAGAGTGGCACAGGACATGGCAGGTGGTAATTATGAGGTTGGGATATACATCAGCCTATGCTAAGATTCAAGGCCAAGTTAGGCCTTTTGCAAGCAAAATGTTTAATTGTCCTTTTGCCCATTGGCTAGAGCTGGATTGTTTGATACAGTCAGAAGATGGTATAAGATGGTCTGTTAGTGTGAAGGGTACAAGTCTTCCAACACCAGCTGCTCGCATTACCATTTTGATGCCTTGAAAAGAATTTTATAAGTGAAGCTAAGCTGTCAGATTTCATCTGTTTTTTG
>JAOEHY010036792.1:0-39075 GCA_025447955.1 Psilopsiagon aurifrons | reverse complement strand
CGGTGGTGCGATGAGGAAGTCTTTCTTTGCCCTTGTCCTCGGGAGCAGGTGTGGGGTGTGCCTCGGCAGCCTTCGCCCTGCAGTAGCCGGGCCTGGTGTGATACAGGGCTGCGGTTCCCCGCCTTCTCCTCAGCCCTTCAGTGCATCGCCCCCTGAGGCGGGCGGGACCAGGGCGCCTCAGGCCGTTTGGGGTCCTGAGGACTTGGAGCGCTTGAGTGTGTTAGTTCGTGTATTGACACGGTACAGGTCGGGATGGAAGTTTGAACTCTTGCTCTCTGGATTCCCATCCGGGGCATAAAGATGCTTTTGGAGTTTGTTTTCATTTTAACCACAAATAACATTATGTAACATCTCAAAGTGTCTGTCTCTGTCAGAGATATATCTAACGTATCAGAGGGGTATAATTCTGAGATCTGTTATTTTTATATAAATGTCTGCCTAGCTACCCTGAGAGAGGTGCTGACAAAACCCCTTAGTGGTGAGACCGTAACCCAACTCACTGTCTGAGGAGGAAAGACTTTTCCCTTGTATAATTTCATACGCAAGAAGAAAGCACGTACATTAATCTAGTTGTGTCAACAAACCTTTGAAATCCAGGTCTCTCCCTAATCTATAAAACTGATAGAAGAGAACTCAGTGTGAAGTATCTGCGTGTAGATGTTCTGTAGACGGCTGTGAAGAGAGTTCAAACAGCTCCTCGCAGCTGATGCAAGGTGTGAGTGTCTTCACTTCTCAAGTCTCAGCTGGTAGTCAGTGATTAAAAAACAAATCCAGTGCTGAATCACTTTTAAATTGGTGCTGGTTTATGTACATCGTGCCAAAGGCAAAGGAATTGCAGCTATCACTCAAGACAAGCCAAGTTGTAATTAGTACAGAGGATATTGTTAAGTATAGTTTGCTGTCAGACAGTGTCTTGGCTAATTCAGTCTTCCCATCCTTTATTTAGTATGGTTTGGGTTTACACTGCAAAAGGATGCATAGAGAATTCTGTCTAAATTTAGATAAAGTCTGTGATCCTGATGTAATAGAGGATACATTACAAGACTTGGATAAAACCTCTTATTTTGTCACTTTGTAATTACAAAATTGAAGCGTTTGGACTGCTTTCCATTTTTGTCTCCTACAGCATGCTTTACTTAATGAGCTTTAGGAAAGCACAGAGTACAAGTGACAGAACAGTGCCTTCTCCAGGCTTTTAAAGCTATTGGCTTTCCTCTTTTGGAGAGAGGGAGGAAGACCATCCTGAAGGTGATTTGTTCTTGAAGCCATTGTGCAGTTAATTTTATTGCTATAGATTTATGAAGTATCGTGGAAGATAACTTATTCTGTTGTACATTCCTGGCATGGTTGGAGTGCCATGCAGTGGGTGTGGTGGCATGCTTGAGAAGTCAGGGCAAATTCATTTCAAGTCACTAGAACCAGCCTAATAAAAAGTATTAATCACTGGCTTGCTTTCATCACAAGGAGCTGATGTATGAGGAAGGAATGTGATAAACAGTTTACAGATAAAGGTAGGGAGAAAGGCAAGCTTTCTGTGCCAGTTGTAACACAAGTTTATAGAGCTATTTTAGTCACAAGTTCTCTAAAACCTGTGATTCAGAGTTGATCAAGCTATTCATGGCATGTTCAGTTTCAGCTTTTGTGAAGCAGAAATACAGGTTGGGTTTCCTAATATGGACAGTTGAAGTTTTTTGGGAAGCATTTTTTTTACATTGTTTGTTTTGGTGTAGAAATACAGTCACTAAATCCACCATGAAGTATAGAGACATTCTACTGTAATACTTCTTTACCATCTGGAGACTTCCCACTTCTTAAGAGGAATGGTATTCCATACAACACTTGGGAGTTGAAAGAACACTTCCAAGAATAAAGCATAGAAAATGCCTGCTAGTGTATGCTGACTGTTACTGAGGACTTGCCTAAACTTTTATTGTATAGATCAGGGTTTATGCTGGTTTTGTATTTAAGATAAACTGTTGTTGATACTGTCAGTGCTGGCTCAGAAGAGTGTTTGTTGCAGTCAGTAGATTGTAATCTGAGTTTGGATTGGAGTTGATGGGAGGTTTTTTTTTGATGGGAAGAGGAAAAGGGGAAAAGAGAAGCTTTATTTAAAAAGTTATAATAGGAATATCACCACAGATTTTCTGCTTTCTTCAAACAAAAAAACCCCTGTCTGTACTTACAGGCTTTCATTTTGACCTTCTGCAATTTTGATATGTTAATCTTGCATACCAATTATAGAATCATAGAATGGTTTGGGTTGGAAAGGACCTGAATATTGTCTACTTCTAACGCCCCTGTTTTCTTTCCCCAGAGTAATTTGTGAACATTACTTGTCTTTCCAGTGCTCACTGAATATTCCTGATCTAGAATTTGGAAATGTTATAGCAGATGAAATGAATAATCACTCCAACATCTTATTCAGTCTTCACTTGGCACAGATTATAATTTTAATTTTATCTTATTTTTAGATAATTAGATAAAAAACATCACCTAATAAACCTTTTGGAATAAAGACTTTGCTTTTAAGCTCATCTGCAAAGCATGTTTTACCACTATTTGTGAGTAAAACAGTGCCCTCTGCTAGCAGCTGCAACCCAGAGTAAGTAGTACTGTGCCATCTACTGAATAGTGAGTACGTGTGTCTTTTATTATAAATGAATTTCTTTTACAGAATGATGGTCTTAAAAATATTTGTTACTACACAGTGTGCTTATAAAGCAAATTATTAGCTTTATCAGGTATTAAAGGTAATTTCCTATCAGAAAATGTAACATTTGAGCTTTAAAGTGAACAAGCTACTATGGATGCTAACAGTTTAATCTTTTATAAACGCCCAGCTCCTGTTACACAGCACCTTGCTGCACAACTTTGTTGGACTATGTTGTCCTTATGTCCCTCTGTCCCCTGGGCATAATGTTTAAAATGCTCTGCATTGCCATCAGTGTCATATTTTGAGTTTGTACATTGCTCTTGTAAGCAAGTCCCTCCTGCCCCAGCTTTTGTATGTGCTGTTTCTGAAACCTCCCAGCTAGCTCCCTTTTCCTGTACCTGCATACTTGTCTGTGTCTACCTCTTTTCAGATGTGCTAGAAACAAATCTGTGTCCTCCAACCTGGCCCCACTGCCAAGTCACACTGTTCTAATAAGAAGTGCTCCAAGAACGGGAAGTAATTGCTGGACCTGTTATGGTTCTGTTACTTGTCTGGCTCTGAGAAAATCAATTAATTTCACAAATGATATCTGCATCCAGTTGCAAAATTAGTGATAGCTGTTTATAATTCAGTATTACTTACTATGATTATTATTGGATAACATGTAAGTTACCTGAGATTGCTCACATGTACTCAAAAAAAGGCACTGGAAGAGCCTACTATGCTTACCATGGAATCATGGAATCACAGAACATATTGGGGTGGAAGGCACCTTAAAGATCATGCAGTTCCAAACCCCTCCCACAAGCAGGGACACCTTCCACTTGATCAGGTTGCTCCAAGCCTCATCCAACCTGGCCTTGAACACTGCTGGGAATGGGGAAGCCACAGCTTCTCTGGGCACCCTGTGCCAGTGTTTCACCACCCTCGCAGGGGGGAACTCCTGCCTAAGAGCTCATCTCAATCTTCCGTCTTTCAGGTTAAAGCCGTTCCCCCTTTCCCTGTCACTACAGGCTCTTGTAAAAAGCCCCTTTCCATCTTTCTTGTCAGCCCCTTTAGGTACTGGAAGCTGCTTTAAGGTTTCCCACAGCTTCCTCTTCTCCAGGCTGAACAATTCCAGCTCTCTCAGCCTGTCTGTTGCCTGCATCCAATTGCAAAAATAATGAAAGCTCTTTATGAAATAATTCATTATTACTTATGTTTGAATTATGATTGGATCATATGCGAGTCATCTAAGGCTGCTCACACGTGCTCAAAACAGAAGGCCTTGGAAGCGCCTGTGACGCTTGTGATGTGATGCAGCTCGGGCTGGGCTACATCCGTGAAGAAGGCGGATTAGCCAGTTAAGAGCGGAATCTGGCGGCAGGCTCCGGGGCCCTCCTTACCTGCGCGCTGGCTGCCGGTCCCTCCGGTGGGGCGGGCTTCGGGGCGGCTCGAGCGGAGCGCCAGCAGAGGGCGCCGTTGTGCCCGGTCCCGGGAGCGCGGGGATGCCGCTGAACCCCGGGGTATGGCGGCGTGACACTGGCCACGGCCGTACCGAACCTTCCCGATGCAGTAACTGCTGTGTCACCTTGCCTTGCTTGCGATTGTAGATAAGTTAATCTTGCAGTGGTTTAATATTTCATTGATTTAGCGTTGAAATTGTACACACATGCAGGCAAGTCAAACCTGCTGTGAAACTATAGAGTTTAGGCAGGCAGACATTTAAACACCAACAGAGTAGAACTGTCTCTGTTTATTAACCAGATGAGACTGAGGCAATGGTAATAAGGAAAACTAGAGATGTACAAGCCAAGAGGAGCAGAAAAGCAATTCAGTTTTTCCATTTATGTCATATTCGGAAATACTGCACCCATGTGAGTTCAGTCACTGCCCCAGTTGTGTTCAGCTTTTAGAAGATAGGCTTTGCTTCTGTTGGCTCGTCTCTTCGTTTCCCTCCCAAGTTATATTACCATAAACTATAAACTTCAATGCACATAGATGCTCAAAGAAGCAAAAATAATCATGTGCTTAGAATTCTTAAGCTTAATCTTACTATAACACACCCTCAGAAATGCTGCCTAAATGTTTTTTATGTAGGGATGGTTTGTTATACCATGGCCTGAAGTTTGTTGTGTTACAGTAATGAAAGTGCCTAGTCTGTATCTTGACAGACTGATAGATAATCTACTTCTAGGCAGATGACTTCATAGTTATTAACATTTAAATAGCATCCTAAAATTAAAAGAATATAGAATGAATGAGAGTGTGGGGAGACAAGCAAATCTTTGCATACATGCTGCTTGCATTAAGAGCAGCGAGAAAAATGATTGTTTACTCCAACTCAGCCTGATGTAAAGGATCATATGAATAGGCCAAGCTACTGAGTTATTACCTAATGCTATTGTAGACAGAGTTATGGTTTATAGCAGCCTTTCTAAGAGGCAGTTTAGTCTGGATCTTCCTGAGAAGCCTACTCTGCCCACAGAGTTTGCTGTCTGTGCTTCAGTTGGTTTAGAAAACAAACAAAAATCACTTAATTCAGTACTTAAATAATAAAATTGTAGTTAATCTGAGTATGCCAGAACACTGACAAGGCTGAAACACTGAATGTATAATGTTGCAACCATCCTGAATATTTCTTTTTAAAATGATCTTTTTATATCATATCTCATAGATGTTGAGTAGGTGAGTTTGTGAAGTGCTTTTGTGTAGTGCTTTGAGATGCTCAGAGGAAACGCACTAGCATTTGTTTAATGCCCCTTAAAGCCTAAGAGTCATCAGAGGGTGGTTTATTTTTTCGTTGTAAATATTCTAGTGATGCCAGCAGTGCAGTATTTGCTGCTTCTCAGATGCGTGCGAATACTAAACATATGTATTTTAAAGGAAATTCCAGAAGAATATGGAACTAGCTTGTAACAATAATATGTAGGTTTGTGCCCATTGTTTTCCTGAATATGTAAATTATAGAACTGGCTTTGAACCCTGCTACATAATTAGCTGCACTGAACAGCAGTATCCAATTTGGGAAATCTGTAGCCAAGAGTTTTATTAGAATTTCGTGAAAAGGAGAACATGAACAAAACCATAGAGCAAATAATCTGAAATGCAGTTAAAAAATAATGGAAACCAAGCACTAGCTACATAAACACACCAGATGAAGACACAGCAAATGAAGATCATAAAAAATAAACTGGAATAAAACCAGGGAAGGCCAATCCTCAGCTGAAGTAAATAGGGACATGTGCACTGGGAGTGATGGACCCTTGGTCATTTGCATTGGTCTGTGTCTGTGAAATTTATTACGAGTCTCATGTTTAGGAGGAAATGACAGTAATAGTAAAGGCTTTTTGGTCAACTGGTTGTGTAGGGTTCCTGCAGGGATTTGCTGTTCTGACAAATGTTCTCCTGCAAATCCAGTTAAGTTGATTTAAAATAGCCCCTGTGTGCTCCACCCTGCTGTGGGGCTGGCATAGAGACGTGAGTCCTGCTGCAGCTCACAGCCTGTGTCCTGATGCAGCCCTGGGCTGCAAGAGTTGAGCTGACATTGCTGGCACTGCTGGGTCTGAGGCTGGAGCACACACAGTCCAGCTTTGCCAACTGTTTTACAGGACTGGAAATCCTGAGCAGGCAGGATGTGTAGCTGGCTGTATTCTGAACTGCTGCAGGTATATTTGCCAGAGGAATTCTTCAACCAGTCAGTGGGATTGATTGTAAAACCCCAAAATACTAGGAAAACCAGGAGAACAGTTAGTAGAATTACAATAATTAGAATGTGTCATGTACTTAACTGTACAAGTCCATGTATTTGTTCCTCCTTACTTTGTCTTGATAGGTACACCAGCTCTGATACTAGTCTTTTCCGTGGTGCATCACCATTGCCTTTTTCACTGGGGCTCCAAGACCGAATCAGTTTCAATATCCAGTATGAAACCCCTTTTACTTGCATCTCAGCACCTTCTAATATATATAAACCTTGAAGTGCTTAAGTTATTTGCTCAGCCAGCTCCATCAGCCCATCTGGTTTTGTCTCTTACTGCTCACTTTCATGTGTGTTAGTTCCCTCATGCCTCTTCTTAAAAACATATTCAGCTGTGCAAGAGATCTTCCTTTGCCTCTTTCAGGCCTTTCTTTTAAGCATGCACCCAGAAACATACAAACCTTAATCAACTTTATAAGATACTGCAAAAGAAAGCAATGACTCCGCCCTAACAGGTTCCTCTGTGGGATCTCTGGGTATCCTGTCCTTTAAGAACTTTAGTGTGTGTTTTATTCTCCTGTAAAAGGGTAGAAGAGTCTGATGCATGTCCTGGATGTTCCTGAGTATGTCTGAAAGGGAGCAAACACTATTAGTAATAAAGTTATCATAAGAGCATGTGCAAATTCCATAGGGTCAGCTCATTTTCCTCATGAGGAGTGTCAGGCTTCCTGTGCTGTCAGTCAATCAGCCTTATGGTGCTAAAAAACAGAGGGGCAAATAGAAGAGGGATGAGCCATACCGTAATACACAGTGCTCTGCCCAAGGCAGGAACCTGATTGTGTGCTGGTGTTTACAGAAGGCTGGGCAAGCATTGTTCAAAAGGAAAGAGGTGTGATTGTGTGGGTTCATGTGGTGAGGCAAGGACCAGAAGTATTGCAGCCTGCTTTCTACATCACCATTTCACATCTTTTTTTTTGCCAGGATTATCTGGAAGGTGTTTGGAAAGCTATTGGGACGGAGGCTGTTCTCAAGGAACAGTACCTGCCTGAAGAAGCAACACGGAGGTCAGTGGTGGGTGCAGCACAGGACTCGGGGCCGGCTTTGGTTAGCAAAGAATCAAAGAGCAAATTACACATCTTCAGTGATGGAAGACCTATGACAGGGCAGGCTGGAAAAAGGGAGGAGGCAGTAAGAGAAAGAAAGATGATGATTAGGGCAAGACTGAGGGTTGTAAGAGAAGGGAATCTTGAAAGGGGTAGTGAAGAGAGAGCACGGGGCAGGGGCAGAGGAGGATGGGCAAAGGATGGAGAGGATGGGAAAGGCAGGGAATGCAGGCATGGAAGAAAATGCCAGAGAAGAAGTGAGGTGGTTACAGTTGGTGGGTCAAGGGAAGGGAGGAATTAACGGGGGTTACAGGGCCTGGTGTCCCCGCGGGTGTAGCCGGTCTGTCACTGCCCTGCGGCGGCGCTGGGCCCGGAGCAGAACGGCCGGAGCAAGCGAGGGGGCGCCCGGGGTGTTCCCGGTTCATGGCAGAGGGTCCGGGCCGTGACCGCGGGAGCGGCATGTGCTGGAGCCGCGCTGCACTTTCCCAGCCCCCTTGCCAGGATGAGGGGGGTCGGAGGGAGGGAGGGAGGAGGGAGGAAGAGAGGGAGGGAAGGAGGCAGCTAGCGGGACGGGGCGATCTGCATCCAGCGGCAGACAAGCGCTCGGGAGCCGCGGCTTCCTGGAAACGGAGCCCAGCTGGGTGACGGGCCGCTGCGATAAGAGGCGGCTATCGGGGCACTCCCGGAGGGCCCTGCTTCGCTGCTCTGCCGAGGGAGCTGTGCGGAGCCGCCGAGAGGGCAGATCAGCGCCGAGCGGGTCCGTCGGGGGCAGCACGGGGTGACGGCTCCGGCTCCGGGCTGGGAGAGGCAGCAGTGCTCCCCTCTGTGCAGACCGCGACCCCCGCCCGCCGGCGGTTTGGGGCAGGGAAGCGTCGGTAACGCCGCTTCGGGCACCGAGCGGAGAGGCAGTGTCCAAGACGCGCGGGGCAACCGGGAGGCGCCGGCGTCTTACCGGTAGGTGAGAGCAACAGGGCGCGTATAGAGGGGGGCATGTCATCCTGGGGGCAGCGTGTCGCCTATGGGTGAGCATGTCACCTACGGGGGAGTGTATGTCACCTATGGAGGGGGTGCATGGCACCTTAGGGTGCTGCGTGTCACCTTAGGGGTTTGGCTCCTGAGGAGCCCGCAGGCATCTAAGTAGGCAAGCTTGGAAGGATGCTGATCTTCCTACAGAGGCTACACCCGTGCAAAGAGGTGCGGTGGCTTTTTTCCAGGGTTAACACATTCATGCAAGGAAGCCTCCAGGAACCTCCTGGACAGTGAGTGCCTGGTTGGAGCAGGTGGAAAAGTAAGAGCAGCAGGACAGTATGCTGTCCTGTAGGGTTTGCATTTTGGAGGTGCCACTGTATGGGCTGGCTATATTTTAGTTAACTCTTTTTGTCTGTGCAGAGGTTACATTTTATATGCTCATAAATGTGAATTGAGGTTTTGGGTCACAGCCCAGTTACATTTTGCTTCAGAGAAAGTTTAATTTCCCCTTTTAAAAAGTGTTTTAAATAAGGTGGACCATATGGAAATGGTTCATCAACCAAAGGAACTTCAAGGAATTTGAAAAATATGGTTAACTATTTCTTGAGCCATTTCTTGAGTACTGAACCAGAGTCAGGGTACAGCACCAGTACCCAGAACTGATTCAGTAATTTCCTTTATTGGGATCAAGACTTAATCCATTTCTACCTGTGTTTTCACAGCTGTAAAATGGGAGCTACACCTATTAATGGGGGACATTACATATTCTTTTTGGAAAGAATTAAAAATAAAACAACAGAGGAAGATCATTTGTAAGGGTAGTAAATAACACAGGATATATGTGGAGAAACATTTCACATTGAATAGAGAGATACATCTGGGGAAGATGTGGTGCCTAAAGGAACAAGCATATTAGAAACTTCTCTGCTGTATTTGTTTCTCATGCAGCTGATCACTTACATGCTTGTGCTCTGAGTTCTGCAGCATGAGTGACATAAGCACCACATGTAATGGGTAATGCAGGAAAAGCTGCATAAAACCTGCCAAAATGGGGCAGAGCTGTTACTGAACATCAGGCCAAGCTTGCTTCATGTCCCAGATCCAGAGAAGAGCTTGCAGGAGATGCAAAACATGTGACATGGTAGTAGCTTGGTAAAATTTTCGACCAGTTAGAGTCTGGATCCTGTTTTGAGGAATTCAAGAGCTTCCTTGAGATGACAGGTCCTGTGTCCCTATCTAGTGCTCAGTTTTGAGTCAGTAACTGCAGTGAAGCAGTGGTGTTTCTGTTAACAGCATGGAGCCAAGAATTGGGAAATATAGGCCAAACAGTGAGTTATGTAATGTCATTCCCTAAGGGGTAGTATAAAGACGAGATGATTTCCTTCTGTCAAGACAAAGAGCAGCCGTGCAGTTGCTCTACAATGTTTACTCCAGCCTGGGTTCCTTAGGAGCAATCCTGGCAGCGAGTTGGGACCGGGTAATACAGATCCACCAATATCACTGTTCCTTTCCACAGCTGATTCCTTCACAAGTATTCCTTTGCAATATCCTCATAAAGAACTTGAAGAGTGGAATAGAGAAAATGGTGAGAAAGGGAAACCAGATTCAGTCTGCAGAGAGGGAAAAGTTACGATTTTAATATGTCTCTTTCTCAGGGGGTTGAGGAGTGATAATGTGAAATTATAGTGCCTCAGGACAAAACAGAGGTTCTGTGTATATGTGTATATATATACACATACATATATGTCGTTATAGCAGGTAGAGCAAGGGTGTGAGAACTGTCTCAGAAGGTGTGTTAATTATGCCATTTGGATACAATGAGTACAAAGGCTGGATTGGAAGTGAAGGAGGTGTTTGATGTAAAATAGTATAGCAGGTAGAGCAAGGGTGTGAGAACTGTCTCAGAAGGTGTGTTAATTACGCCATTTGGATACAATGAGTACAAAGGCTGGATTGGAAGTGAAGGAGGTGTTTGATGTAAAATAGAAGGTTTAATATTAGTTAAATATGCACACTTGATCTTAGCCAAAAGGCTGAGGAAAAGGGAACAGACAGAGTTGAATTATCCAGACTGTTATTGGCCAGGACTGGATTTTGGAAGGTGATTGGCTGGTGACAATCAAAAATGCTACAGACAGCAAGTCTTGTGCAGAGTATTAGCTGGGCTTTAGTGACTGCAGGTGCTCAGGGTCCTGGGCTTAATCCTGATGGTCAGTGTGTGCCTCTGGAAGCACAGAAGGGATATACATATTTATGCAATACCAGCTTTTATCCACTTTTTTCAACTTTTCCATTTCTCTTGCCAGTTTATTCTCCCTGAACACAGATTGCTTTAAACCAGGACGTCTTCAAAGACAGAATGCCTGGAACCCATAATTTTAATTCAATTCAACTTGTTAGGGAAAAATCTTGGTTTTCAGCCAGTCAATGCATTTAATCATTAGTAATCTGGAGGATCAGAACACCAGGACGATATTGTCTTCTTTGTTACTAGTACAAAAAGTACTGTGAGTATAGCTAACAGATTTATATGTAACTGATCTAGATTTGAAGTTAGATGTTTCAAATTAAATAATAAAATTTGTTTCATGGGGAACTTAAAATGCAATTATTATTGGAAAAATAACTGTGTCATCATATTTTCTTACTCATCAGATGCATTCTTTCCATTAATTCTTCCCTGATTTGCTTGGTGGAGTAGCAAAAATCCACTTTCAGTGTTTTTTTAACTCTTGCTACTCCAGGCTGAGTTGAGTGAATGCAATAGCCCATGCTAATTGCTCTGGCCCCTGTATCATGAATTAGGATCCATGGTAGAGTTTATATCATGAGGTGTAAATATCAGTTGCACAGTAAAATACCCATAATAATTCTAACTGGATTACAGTCATGTAGTATGGCTTTAAGATTTCGGACTGAGTTGTCAGGATTATTAGTGATTAAAACCCCCTGTTCATTTGTGGACTTAGCAAACTGAATTTAGGCTGTAAACTTTTATTCTTGTTTTTCTTTCCTTTTTCTACAACTGGATTGTTCAGACTATGAATTCTGAGCATGCTGCATGCTCAAACGGGCATGTCCAAGACTTCAGTTCCTATAATTTCAAGTAAGGCCAGTAACATCTACTGGTCCTCAAGAGCTCAGAGATCAAGGGCTGTGTGTTTCCATGGGGGCAACTAATACCAGGGGCATCTGGAATTTAGCACACACTTTGGCCTCATGTGCTCCTGATGTCTGTCTTCTGTGAAATGGTGATAATACAGTAACACTTGCGTAGTAATGTCAAGATAATAAAAACCCAATATCAGTCTTTTGCCATCATATAGGAAGACTTATATTTATAATTAAGGAATTCACCTTTTTCTCCTTAGGTGAATACTTTCCTCACTTATTTCATATGGCTGAAGCATTGGTAACACAGCCCTTGTCATTTTGTTTTAAAAAGGCTGGCTCCTAGAATGTCTGCTCACCACAAGAGTTTTCTCTAACCATTGGGGAAACATTCTTAAATGTGTAATTTTAATCTATATGTAAATATCAGTAGCTAATATTCTGTGATCTATCAAGGCAAAATGGGTTATGTGATTACATGTGTTTGCATCTCTCTCTGCTTCACATTCTTGCAGACCAGAACAACAACATAACTTTCTTCTTTCAGGATAGTTAATGTTCTGGCCCAGAATTATAGCACCAGATGTGTTGCCACAGAAACAATTTAAAGAGAGAAGGGATTGGGAGCAAATTGTCTTTCTAGTGGAAAATGTTTTAGAGCCTCTCATTGGTTTCTATGTGTGTTATATGTGTGCACAGCAGAGAATAAGGGAGATTTTTGCCTTCTTGTTTCATACATCTGTTAGCATTTTAAAATGCTCTATATAGGGTTGAAAATATTCTATTATGGGCATGAGTTGCATATCTCAGTGACAGTTGTTGTTAAATCTTGACTCATTTTTAGAAACTTTGTCCCTGAAAAGCGTGCAGTGTGCTGACTGATTTACTCAGCTCCACTTGCAACATGCTTTGCAAAGTATTTCCAGTACTAGTTGTTTCTGTAAAGGTAAGGAAACATTTGACTACATAAAATTAGCCCAGATTTTGATGCTGAGAATTAGTAGCACATTCGTACGACAACTGACATGCTGGTGAAAAGGGGGAATGTATATAGGACAATTCAATTTAATCTTGCCCAGGAAACAGCCAAAGAAAGCCCTTGATTTTAGCTTGTGTTCTTTTCTCTGAGAGTAGTTGCCACAGGATACTCTGTGCAACATAGCCTTTTCTCAACTATTATGAAAATATTTGGCTGAACAAAATGCAACATGAATTGCCTGAATATCCCCTGTTCACTTTTTTGACAAGAAGGGCATCTTTATCCGACAGTTTTGCATACTGTTTGGGGTAGGTTAATGGGAAATACACCTAGGAAGGCCACAACTACAGCAAACAGGTTGGCGCATGTAATAGTTGTGTCAGAAACTCTCCGGATGTGGATACATTTAGTTTTTGCAAAAAGAGATTTTTGTTGTTCAATTTATGCTAATTTTTGACCTAATTAATTTTAAAAAAATACAGCTGGAATTGTGTCTGCACTAGGATTTAAATGTTATAATAGACGTATCAGAAAAATCAGCATCTGTAACTAACAATTCTTGTATAAACTTGACTGAAGGATCTGGGGAAATTTAAAAAGGCCAAGATCCACACATAGAGACTTGTTTCCATAGTTCTTGGTCAGTCATGCATTTGGAAGGCCTTTCACCCTGCAAAGTTAGACATACTGCTGAAGGGAACATCACTGCATTTATCTTCTCAAAAGCCAGGTTGAAGTTCATCTGTCTTGGGAGTGATGGAAAAAATTTACCATATGCATCTGTATGTATAATGCTACCTGAGACTTTGGAGGATAATGGGCATACATTGTTATGCTGGGAAGCCTTCTTTTATTATTTGTTTGTTTGATCAGTGTTTTCCATCTGTGAAATGTATTCTAAGTGTATTTTTCATACAGCCATGCTTTTAAATGCCCCTCAGTTCAGAAATACTTTAATTCTTCCCTTTTTTACTCATTTTTTCATACAAATGTAAGACTTTCACTTTTCCATTGATGAAAATCATTCATAACAGAAGTATCAGAATATATCCAGGTGTACTAGAGTTAAGAGCAGTTACTTAGACTTATGAAAGCAGTTTTACCTTATTTTAAGTGTCCTGCAAGAGTAATCTTTTGAAATCTATCTGATTTGGAATTAGACTGCATGCCATGTCACACAGCTGAGTTTTGGCTGGTTCACAGGCATGTACATCACCAAACAAGATCTGCCACAAAGATAAGAAATTAACTTCACTCATGCATTCCTTATTCAGGCAGAACTCCAGTTCTGGGTGTGGAAGGAATGTGGAGCTGGGCCTTGCGCCTGTGTCTGCACAGGTTACAAATGAATTTTCAGTGTACAATTTGGATCTGAATCTGCATCCCTGTTGCGCCAGAAGACCACAGATATTTGAATCTAGGTTTCTGGTTTGGGTGCTCTTTGGGGCTGAATCAGTCCTGTGTTTGCAAGCTGATTCAAACATCCCCTTAATTAGTTCATATCACTTTTGTCTGATCCCAGGTGCAGATAGGTTAGCCTCTCTTTAGGCAGCAGAGCTTTCCCAGACAGACATTGTAATCTAGAAATATAGGTACTTATAATTTTCTTAAAAATGTCCTTTGGGCCCGAGATTTCATGTGCTTGGTTTCAATCCAGTATTGAATAAGTCTGGAAAGTCTGAATAATGTCAGTTCAGCTGCATTTGACTTATTCAAGTGCATTTTAAAAACATGTACTTTCCACTTACATTTTTTCCATAATTCTCTGCACTTACATAACCTCTGTTTTATTATTTAAATGGCCACAGACTTGAAGAGGGGAAAATCATTCTCCAGTGTTGGAACTCAACAGATAAACAGGGAGGCAACTCAAAGACCTCAGTGTGCTTTAAAACATTAATATTTACTGCTTTAATGGTAGCATGAGTAGGTTTGTATTTCTACTAGTGCAGACAGATACAGTGTAAATCACCTTCACGTTATCCACACGCTGAATTTCTGCAGTTTTTACATTAGGTAATTGAGATTTTACAGAAAGAGTTTAGGTGGTTTCTCCAGGTTATAAGGAAGGATTTTGCTTGATGAGACCTATAAAGTTAAAATAGTAGGTCAGGGTTTCAAAAAAGATTTGACAGACAGTGGGGTTCCAAACGCATTTGCAGCTCTCTGAGCAATTATTGCAATAGGGTGTATGTACTGCGTGGCTGTGTGAAAACGTGGCTCATACTTGATCTATACAGAAAATTCATAGGCTTTTCTAAAGTTTTAAAGGTAACTGATTTGAAGAAAGGTGGTTCCTGACTTAAAGAAATAGTTAAAATGGATGGATCATGTCTGAAAATGCATCAGTTTAATTCCTTCAGTGGCATCATAGCTTTAACATCTCTGTGCTTGTTGTATGTCTACACATTACCGTGTGCCTTTTTTCATGCCTTTAATACAACAGTATATGCCCAAACTATGAAGATCTGTCACTAGTCTCTGGTTATTCATGGAATGGACACAGTGATATTGAAGTTAATGCCACCTTTGAAGAGAGTCCTGCAGTAGAAAGCTGACGGGAAATACTACTATAATTAACCACAACTCCCACTGAAACAATAGTGCCATCCTTTGTGTAACTCTGCTAAAGCCATTGGGTCTTGTTCCTAATTACACTGTGTCTGAGTTGTGCCCCTCCCTTTTTCTGAAGTGCTCACATGCCAATGTGTTGTGCAACCATCATAATTTGTTAACAAATAAAGAATTTAAATAACCTTAGACAATCAGTGCAGGCATCCCAGCTGCATGCAAACAAACATCAGAAGTACAAAACAAGTAAGTAGCAGTGCAAAGTATCTCATAATTGCTTGAGCTTGGGTTCTTCAAGAACAAAACCACAAAAGGAGTATGTGTTCTGCAGAGAAGGCGTTGAATGAGAGCATACACTGCATCTTCTGGTAGGATCTCCAGTCCAGACATAATATCTGTGTCTGCCCAGCATAGCTTGTTTTCTCCAGAGCTGTGGTAATGCATGATGAATCTTTCTCCCATGTGTGTATGAATTGGACTGGTTTTCATTTCATTTAAAGCAATAAGCAAGTATACTTTGACCTGTAATTGTCAGATTATCTTTACAATACAGTAAAGCTGTAGCTTATTGTAAAATCTCTCTTGAGTAAGCCAAGTCATATGGAGCAAAATAACATTTTTCTATTATAACATTGCATACACTGTCTGTCATTGCTGCTACAACTGTGTCAGAGTCTGGATTTAATTCTCATCTGAATTAGTATATTGTTGGAATCTCTTGTCAACATGTATATTTTGTATCTGAATAGCCATTGCTGAATTTTGAAGATCACCCATGACTAATTTTCTGCCAGTAAGTTCTCTGGGCTGTGTATTCTCAATGACAATTCTGTAGAGGATCACAAACGTGAGTTCATAAGATCAATAATCCATGCACTGATGGTTGGAGGGTCATGTTGCAAGTGTGGGAAAACTGCCAGGGGACATAGAACATCACATACTGTTCTGTCTGCTGCTGCTTCAGCCAGGCATGGTTCCTCCTTAATGGGAAGGCGTATCACTGTTGTGCTTACAGCACCTTTCGGCATTCTGGACACTTCTGCCATCATCTCAGGCTCATCTGGCAAGATGCATGATCATCACGTCTTTCACAAATCGTGCCTGACTGATGCCAGAAAAGCAGATCAGTGCACACATGGTGCCTTTGATAACACTGGACTCATCGCAATAGTGTGGTGTTTAACTGTTTTGCCTATGTGTTGCCCTGAAATATAAAGTTCTTTGCTGATGATCTCATCCATTGCCAGGACTCCTTAAATTATTAATCAAGCAACATCAGTGTGAATATGGACTATGCAGCTGGCCATCAGTTTTTGTGTTAGAACTCTCTGCAGCTCTGATAACTATAACTGTAAGAAAACCTGACTGTAATTTCCCTATGTACCACATGCTGAAGGCGACTATTGTTTGTCCTTGTTCTATTAGGGCAAGAGAAGCTAATGAGCTAAGGTTCAGTATGTTCAGTGAACTGGTTGATACCTTGAGTCTTTTGCTCATTGGTTTTGGGTAAGAAAGAGCTCTTCACATGCTTGAATCAGCGTATGTGTTAGCACTGCAATTCACTCCTTCTGCGTTGAAAGGAAACAGAGAACTTTCTTAGAAGGGACTCAGTTTTGTCAAGTGGCATGATACTACTCAGCAAGAAAGGTCTCAATTGTAATTGATTCATAGAGTCTGGGTAACAGATGAAGTCAATTTACATCACAGAAGTAAGTTGTTTTATGAGTCAGGAAGGACTTACCCACAGATCTTTTATAAATTGAGAACTGATACTTGTTCTACACTTGCCATGTAGCCATACTAACCTTTGTTCTGTACCTAATTGTAGTATGGCTGTACTACTATAATTTTGTCTCAGTTGATGTTTTTTCAAATGATGTAGGCATGTGACATTAAAAGCTTCTGCAACTGTATTGATACGGCAGTGCTCTGTGCTAAATACTACTTCTTTTCTCTAATCCTTTGTAGCAGTAGATCTGTACTAGTGAAGTTCTTGTGGTATCTAAAGAGACACAAGTCATAAGCCCCTCTCTACAGCTGTTAAGGCTCTGTCTATATTACAGATTCCTGCCCTCAGTTAAATTGGGTAAGGGCTGTGAAAAATTGTTCCTTTACCAACAGGGCTGAATTAGCAGAAGGTGTGAATATAGGAGCAGTTATAGCACACAGTAAACTTGTGCGTGTGTTTGTTAGTATGAATTGTTTTAGGTCTGATAGGACAAGGGGGAATGGCTTTAAACTTAGAGAGGGGAGATTTAGATTGGATATGAGGAAGAAATTCTTCCTTGTGAGGGTGCTGAGGCACTGGCACAGGGTACCCAGAGGAGCTGTGGCAGCCCCATCACTGGCAGTGTTCAAGGATGCTGGAGGGGGCTTGGAGCAACCTGCTCTAGTGGAAGGTCTCCCTGCCTGTGGCAGGGTGTTAGAACGGGATGAGCTTTAAGGTCCCTTTGAACTCAAACCAGTCTGGGATTCTATGAGAGTTTTAATAGAAAGCATTTGGTCAAGTTGCTCCATTCATTCTAAGATAACTTTTATAGTAAATAATAACAGTATTCTGATAGCAGTGAGGTGCTGGTAGTATAAATACACAGAGAGTGTTATATTATCTGCAGACTACTAATATTTTTCAGAACTATATTAGATGTATTAAACCAACAAAGCTTTCTTGTGTAGCTGTATAGATCTGTCTAACAAAGTTTCTGGCATAGCTATGAGTGCTAAGAGGAATGTTAAAAAATGAAAGCCATAAAGATTTAGCTGTGCTGGCAAAATACTCATATAGGAGCACTCCTTTTGTCGGGAATGCCAGTGTCTTTTGGGGAGAGAGGTAGAAACAAACTGGCAGAATACTTCACTTATCTCTTCTGTTGGAGTTTTGTTGTACTTACACATAGATGCTGACTAAACCAGTCCAAAGTCTAAGAAAAACTCCTTGTGATGCTGAAAAATATGAAACATTAAGCAGATGTGACTGCTCGTTGCAGTAAAAGCTTTGAGTCCTCAGGGAACAAACAGTTGGGTTCAGAGTCTTTGAAGAAGTTTGAGACAGAGAGCTGATTGATATTTTTTTTTGTGCACAAAACTGAAATGCATTTCCATGAACGACTCTTGCCATTTTTGTTGGTGATATTCATAACATTTCAAGGGACCTTAAAATTAGATCAGCTTTTGGCCTAAATGTTGGACTGGTTTGATCTCGACAGATCCTGCTGTGCAACTTCTGTTTAGCACTTCCAGTTGCGTCTGCCTTTTTTTTTTTCCTTTCCAGTGAGTAGCTCTCTTGTGCTTGGGCTGGGTGATGTAGAAGAGTCTGACATTTCCAGGAATTTATTATCTCTGGCAGAAGTCTTGTTAATGTCAGTTACTGATAAGCTGGAGAGTAAACATGCGCCTGATGAGGCAGCGCACTTTCCGTGTCTCACCACTAGGCTGGTTTCATGTCGCTGCACACTCGCTCCTCCAGGAATCCTTCTACCACTAATTCGTTTTTAAGATCATTTTTACAGTATGATTTTGGTTATAACTTACCTGCTTCTTGCTCCTTTCTAATCTAGAATATATTTTGTATTGCTTACAAATTTCAGCTGCATTTGAGAGATCGTTTTCAAGTCTTGCTAGAAATACATCTGATTTAAGAAATTAATGTGGCAACTGTATTAACCTTTCATGAATATGCCCAAACATCTACTCTCTGTTTGCTGATTTTGAAATATTTAAATTATATAGCAGTAACAAAAACAGAGGGATGAAGAAAGAAGTTCATAACAGGCTAAGGCAGATCTGCAGTCAGGTATTCTGATGGAGGGCATCACCACTCTCCTTTAGGAGATGTGTTGTCAGAACTGTTAATGTGAACTCTCCCTACCCAACTGGTTTAGATAAAGCACTTGAAACAGTAGTCTTTGCTAAGCTGTCTTTTATGGCTGAAACGGGTTTAAGGGGCACTGCACGGAGTAATGATCATTGTAGGTGATGTAGTCTTTCCTGGCAAACTAGGCCCAGAAGGCAGTACACAAATTTGACTCTTCTGATTTTAAATTTGGCAAAAGAGTATTGCTGCAATTCTGTTTAGGCTTGAAATAATCGAAAGCTGTCTTCTAAGCAGAACCAGACTGACAAAACTTGAATATCTGGTTTAAAAGTAAATGTAGTTCAGTTTAAATTCCATTTTTCTTAACTGCTCACTTCACCATATGTATACTAATACACATTAGTTTTCTGCCTGTTTGCAAAGCTATGTCCTTTTGAATGCATAATATTTAAGAACCAATTTGTTCCATTTTGTTTTGTTTGGATAGTTTGCAATTAAACATTCTTTCAAGTCAGCTTTATTTAGCTAATTCTGTCACAAAAAATAAGCTCTAAGGGAATGAAGAGAAGTTCAAACTAGCCAATGTTTATTTTTATTATTAATAATTTATATTATGGTAGTGCCCTGGGGAATTAGGGCCCCACTAAACCCAGTTTCCTCTGCATATAATGACCTTGTCTAAAAAAGCCTTAAACAGCAGAAGATTCTTTCTTCTGTGACTTAGTCAAGGGACCCACTATATACTGCAAGGCAGCGTACTGATGAAGAGCATATAATGACAAATCAAGAATAGTTTTGTAAAGAAGCTTAAGCAAGGAACTAGAGGGAAAACCTGAAGCATCTTTTCTATAGAAAACCATCAGTAACACATTTTTCCAGTGTGAGCTCCAAGTCATGACTACAGAGGTCTTGTTTGTCCTCTCTGAAGTTATGGCAATGCTCCCAGTGACTTTGATGGGAGGAAGATTGGGCAGAGAAGCAGTGGTCCTAAAAACCTTATCTGTTTCCAAGTTTGCAGCAGGAGACACTTTATATTTCAAGGGCACACTGATAGGCAAAGTTAGTTTAAAAAAATTCATGTTTAGTCAAATTTCTATCCAAAGTTACTGTTTTCACAGCATCTGATCCTATCTAATTAGTCTACTTTATGCTGTACAGAAGTCTTGAAAAATGTATTAAGAGTCCTTTCACACCTTCTAAATGCAAAGGAGACACAGCACAATCCTGGGCTTCATAAAAACTGAGGGTCTGTCCTGCTCACTATGGGATACTTTCTGTGAGTTAAGTGAATAGGACTGACATTGGGATGAGCAGGTCTGTAATGTGGAAGTGCCTTGAAGCTAGTGCAGCAGTATGAATTGTCATCATCAGTGGAATCACCATCCTTCTCCCCTCCCCTTATGTGGAAGCATCAGTCTTTTTTGTTCTCTCTCCCTAATTCTAAATTCAGAATTTAGACAGGGGTTTTCCTGACCTATCTGTTCCATATTCCCGTCCTCATTAGTTCAGTTTAAAGCTGGTAAAACATCTGTTTCCAAGTACAGCTGTGTGGTTAGTATGTAGGCCTTTTTTTTTCCATACAAAAATCACTAAATCTGGCTATTTAAGACACAGATTTTATAGGAGCTAGAGTTGGGCTGTGCAAAGTTCACCTCATTAAAAACAAACCCAAACCAAATAAAAGCAGGGAATAACACCATAAAAAATGTGGGGCATGAATGTCAGAGCATATGTATCAGGAGCTGGCCAGGAATGACAGGGAAAATAAGATAAATCCACATATATTCAAAAGTTCTTGGGTTTTTCCACAAGTTTACATGCTTGTTGAGCATCTGCAGAAAGGGAATGTTAGTACAGAACGCAGTGTTAGGATTGCTATGACAGCTACCCTCATTTGTAGAAAATAGAATGAGTCCAAGCCTGTGTTAGAAGATAGAGTAAATTCAGCCCAGATAAAATGTTCAAACACACTGGTGTTAGCTGGTCAGTGAGAGACGATCTAAATTGTCTTAATTTTGGTATCTTTTTCCAAAAAATACACCCATTTTCATTATTCCAAAAGAGGTATCAAGATTCACTAATCAGGTTATGGAAATACTGTCTTTGAAAAAACTGAGTCTGTGTCTACTCAACATTAAAGAAAATACTTTGATTTAAAACATAAAACATTTTCTCTCCTATTCCTCCATTATATGACATTTTGTGTATGTTTCCTCTTTTTCCAGTGTTCTTTGGGATACTGATCTTAACTTCAAAACTTCATTATTTCTGTGGCATAAGATTGTCTCAGTAGCGTTTATGGGAATAAAACATGATTGCGATAGGAAGTTGACTTAATGGTTTAATACTTAATAAAGGGGAAATTTTCTTGATCAGACAGCTAAATGACAGATAGTTTCTCCTACATCAGAAGCTTTCCCCAGGACCCATATCAGTATATTGTGTTTCACAAACTTCAGTTTGTGAAGATATCATACTACATCCCACATACTGTTGAACATCAAATTTCACCATTAGTGGAAGTTTGTCATGTTTTGGTTAATATAGTCTTCTCAGTGTAATAATCAAAGCATGTATTTTATCCATCATGGTGGTTTCTATGGAAGCCTAGACTGGGGACTTTCCACAAGCGTAAGGCTGAGATAAAGGATCTTCCTTATTTCATAATTGACCTGGAAATGGGCTTTTAGGAGGCTTCTGCATTAGAAGGGTGTGTGGATGAAGACATGATCGCACCTGATAAGTCTATCTGTAGCTTACATTCGGGCCTAGATTGGAGAAAACAAGGAGAAAGAAATATGTATTACACAAGAATGTTCCTTGGAGTTCCTAATTAAGAAGGAGGAACCTCTCTTGAGGACAGAATTGGTAGGAATCAGTGCCTTGCTGCTAGGCAAATTTTCTTTTGTCAGGAATGGAAGAGCCTGTTCATCACTTGTAAATTGCTCTCCCTCAGCGCCATCTGCTTCTTCTCTTGCTAAGAATTTGTTTTTAGGTATTCATTATAATGTAGCTAACTGCAGACTCCAATTCTGCCAAAGCTGAAAAAGCTACAAGTCAGGCTAGCGTGTGGAGCCTGCCACATTCCTCAATCTCTGATTCAGGCTTGTGAGTTTGTCATCAAGTTGGAAATTGAAACCAGAGGAGCTAGCAGCAAGCCCTGTGCTCATAAATCAGCTGATAATGGGTGAATTGTTCTGTGCCTTCCCCTGAGGTGGAAAGCAAAACTCAGTGCAAAAGTACTCAAAGCAACTAGAAGAGCTATGATGTAGGCAAGCATGAAGAAACTACATGGGGCTGTATGAATATGCCACATGCTGGCAAAGGAAGTAAATGAGGATTTGGGTTATGTGCAACCACCGATTCTTTTCTTCCTGCAGCATAACCAAAAAGAAGTTACAGTGGGATTTACAGCCAACCTTGATTCCGGATAACAAATTCTGATGAAAGAAATAGGTACAATACATCAGTGTGTGATCCGTGACAAGGTCTCCTTTGTGCTTCATTTGTTTGGTATCTGCTGCCACTAGAGGGAGGTACAAAGTTGACCACAAAATTATGTCTTGAAAAATAGTTTCCAGGTCATTAACTAAGCACAGGCCAACATTTGCTGCTGGGATTCTACTGGAAATCTGGAACAAATGACCGATTAATTTCCTCTGGATGTGCACCACTGTCACTGAGAATAGAGCTTGGATCTGTATACTTAGATGAAAGCTAATTAGAAATACACTAAGGTTTTGAATCGCAGGCTTGAAAAACAGGTCTCTTGGACTTGAAAGTTGAGTCCTGTGTTCAAAGAGCCACACTAAAATTGGTTACATCAGAGACACTACCTCCAGTGCAGGGGAAGATATCTGAGGGGACTGCTTATAATATTTTTATTTATTGCTGCATAGGAGACCTGGACTCCAGGACTTCATTTCCAGAAGCTGGCATACAGCTATAGGATGGGCCTAATGACTAAAACAGTAACTTGGATCAAAGCTGTTTATCTGATTTTCTTTTTATTCATGCCTAGCTTGAATATGGTTAGGAGGAAACTATGTCAGATATGTAGTATTGAAATATATATTTAAGAGTTGAATTGGCCTCGATAAAATCTGCAAAAGTACCAAAATGAGTTACAGACCGAAGCCCCATCCCTCTAAGTAGTGTAAGCTATGAATGTAATTCTTACTAGAAAAGAATGTAACTACCTCCTAAGAGCCTAAATTACTTCTGAGAATGGGATTATATTCCTGGATCATTTGAGACTTTCAAAATACAACTCAATAGATCTAAGTTTGGTACAAAGTAAAGGACCCATCTAATAATCTAAGTTAAACAGGTTTAGGCCAGTAAGTTCTATGGGACATGTGTAGATATGTAGAGAAGCAAAATCTTCCACTTGCAGCAGAGTTGCTGTGTAATTTCTCACCTTGCTTGGTCTTAAACCAGCAGAAATAATTCCATGCTGGAAACATTTTCCTCTGGGAAATCCAGTCATGCTGGGGCATCTAGTCTGGGTCATGCTTTCTAGAAAGGTTGGATCCTTGAGGTCCCTTCCAACCTGGTATTCCGTGATTCTGTGAGAAATGCTTGGTGTCAGTGAGTGGAAGAATGGCTGTTCTTGGCTTTGTACAGCTGCATCTGGTGCTCTTCACAGCACTATAGCTAAACAGTAGGTAGCTGTAGGGTGGGAGATAGTTTCATTTCCTGCAGGGATTGTATTTTTCTACAGAGGCAGCTGAACAAGTTCATCTGTCTACATTGTTTTATTCCTATTTATTTATATTTATAGGAATCAGCAGGGAGAAAGAGATGAGTAGGGTGAGATGGAAATGTAACTGCAGCGGCTCTTCCCCTTTCTGTGTTCCCACCTTTTGGAATTCCTATGTTAAAGTGAATTACATATAACCTTTTCAGATTCTGCTGTGAATCCTTGTGTATGGATACTTTCCACAAAAAGGATTTACCAGAAAAAAGGATCCGTATTTGAATGTAAAGCTGTGTTAGAACAGCTGTATTGAGGTGTAGCATCAAGGGTACTTTCTGTGTCCCTAACTCAGATGACTTTTCATCTCTAGAATAACCACAGAATTTTTTCTTACTTCTGCCAATAAGTGTATAAATAGCATGTTTGTTTAACAATTGAACAAAAATGCTTAAAATTTAAGGGGTTTTAATCATAAATTTGGAATGTTTATCTAGCAACATAGACATTGCTGCTGAGGTCAATGGTTTTTCTAAGGAATGCTCAAGAGCAAAGATTAAATGCAATATGTATTTTCCCAGTGGATTTGACACTGTGCTGTACACAAGATAGTCACTTCAATCTTTGTTCAGTAAGCTTTCATTACATCTGCCTTTAGAGGTATTAGAGCTGAGTTATGATGTTATCACGTCTCAGGAGTTTCATTAATGTAATGGTCTGGATTCTTTAGATATCCAGCACTGCAAATTAAGTGCCAAGGTCTGGAGATTTCCAGACTGTTCCGTGGTACATTGAAGTCACAAAAAGCTTAAGTGATTCAGGCCCAGATCAGCCCTGAGACTCTGTCCAAAATGTTTGACATTATTGTAATATATTGTGATAATCTGATTTCTTTTTCTTTATCAGTGTCATGAAAGACTCAAATGCCATTGTCTGCCGCAAGTATTTTGAAATGGATCCCACTCATCATAAGCATTCAGAAGGGTTACTTAATTCCATTGTGCCTGAGTTTTGAAATAAATGAAAGGAAGAAAAAAACTGTGATCACATCAATGTGATGGTAGACAAATGTAGTCCAGTTTGCAAAATTAGTCTTAAATTTGACTTATGCTAGAAATTTTCTGGTGTAATTATGTTAGGGTTGTGTTTTTACCTATTATGTTTGCAATATATATTTGTATCAGCTAAAACCCCAATACAGATGGAGTTACAGCAGCAAAACAGTTACTGTGATGAGTTTATAATAAATGCAGGGAAGTGGAATGAGTAACGTAGCACCTTTGACTGAAGGGTTTTTGAAACAGCAGATGATAAGTTGGAATCACAGATCATTGCTAGACTTAGTAGAGAATGTTTATGATGTGCCTAAGTGTTCATCTATCTAATCACTACTGACTTAGGGTACATGGAGTGAAAATTGAGTTTCAGTAGAAATGGTGTAGAGCCGATTGACATTAATAGCAAGTTTGGCTGTCATGGAGCAATTTTATAAATCCATGCTCTAAAAAGACATAGATTCCAGGTGGCAATCCTACAATAAAATCTATATATTATGCTATACTAAAATCCACAGTCTCAGTATTCTCCATATAGGCACAAATATAAGCCACATATTTTAGGGTCAAGGCTGCAGTCCCTCCACTAAAATGTTGAGCACCTCTGATACTGAGGAAGGGATTATGTGGTGTTAATACAAAATTAAATCAACTCTGCTCGGCTTCCACAAGTAGGAGAGAGAGTGGCTCCATTGCCCTTCCAGGTAGAGCTAATGTAATAGTTACAAATAAAATTATGTATAAAACGAGCAACAGTAGTGTAAACAAGTAAGATGAAAGTTAACATCAGGTGGTGTTGGACAAATTATAATCACATAACATATCCCAAATTACAAACATGATCCTGAGACATTGGAGTGATAGACGTTTGATAGTTTGTGTACAGCCATTGTGTTTATTTTCTATAGCAGCTAACAATTTATGTGGTTTCAAACTGGCTTTCATTGTACTGCAGCTGCTGCTTGCTGAAGCAAGTACTGACACTCGTGAGATACGTGGCCACTTGTACCTGGGCTGTCAATTTACTGTGTGTGTCCACACTTAGCTGAAGAAAACAGAAATCTGGTATGCTTTTTGTAGGCACACAAATAGGAACAAGAAAGAGTGTGGCTCTTAACCAACTGGTCATTCACGACTGAAATATACATTTTAAGGGAGCATGAATACCTTACTCTAGCCACAGTTCACCAAGTTCAAGTGAACCTCTTGGAGATACTAAAAGAAAAACATGGCTACTAATTCAAAATGCAAAAACACAAGCAGAAATATTTCACAAGAAGTCAGTGAGTCATATTTTCCTCATTAAATTGCTGAAACCATTGTGCCCAGAAACAATTAAATATGTGACTAGGGCTGGAAAAGTTTAGCCATAAACACAAACAGACACCAGTTTTTTGTTTGTGGAGGATGAAGGTCCTTTGGCTTGAGGAATATCTCAATACCAACAGAGACGAAGCAGACCATGCAGTTTGAGTGTGCTCATGGCTACATAGAAGGTCAAATGTTTGACTCTATTTGCCTGGATACGTGGTAACACTACAGGTTAAATGCTAATAGTTTAACATGGCAAATCACTGAAACAGCGACAAACATGCTCTTTTAATTTGAAAAAAATGCTCATTTGATTTGTATTGGAAATGCATTTCTGAGACCTGAATTCTCAGTCTTACAAAATCCTTTGTATTAAAATGTTTGAGGCAATTAGCATGTGGCAGTTGGGAGATCTGTTTGAGACTTACAGGCTTTATAAGACTTTTTCATGACCCCTTTTGTTTTTATCAATAGTTCAGTGTTTCTCTTGCACCAGCAATAGACTACTCCAGTTTGGCCTGGTATTTTTATGCTTTACAAATGCCAACCATGATAGCTACTGTATTCACACTGTGCTTTTGGGGAAGATTAAAAGAGAGGAAGTTCCTCTGCTCCCCAGGGTATAATCCCTGTGTTTATGAGATTTGGAGACATTGGCCTGCACAACAGAGGTTGCAGGCTTGAAGGCAGATTTGAACTCAGCTTCATCAGGGGTGCTTACCTGATTTATTTCTAGCCTAAAGGGGGAGTTGAATTTGAGATGTGTCCAGATGCTTTTTCTCAGGAGCAGTTGTAACATAGCTCAACACTTCTGTACAGACACTCTGGCTAGCAAAACCCTCTGTTTAAACAATTGCATTTATAAATCTTTCTTACAAATAAAATGTTGTCTTGACATCCTACTTATGGTCTTCCACTCAGAAGTGTGAAGTGAGCCGAAAGATTTGTAGGTCGCTACAAAAATACATACAAGTGGTATTTGGCTCTGTTGCCGTTATTTCAAAGAAAGAAAGATAACCCCTTTAATGGTGCTTTCCCTAACATTATTTAAATTCCCTTCATTCTTATGAGAGGGAAATGTGAAAATGTGCTTATGAATTGCTTTTGGAAGTAGCTACAGCAAGACATGACCCGGTCAGTGGCCTTGGGACCTGAGCATTGTGCAGTTCAACAAACATCCCATGAGATTTTTAAATGCTTATGGCTGTGCACAAGTGAGGTCCGGTTCATCTCTCATTTGCAACAGCACATCTTCTTGGGGAATTCTGTTTGATTTATAAAAACATGTGTGCAACAGGATCAAGTCTAGGTAATTTGAGCAATTTCTTTCTTTCACCATCTGAGTTTTGGGGGATCTGTACATTTCCAACCTAATGTTTCATGTCTAGAGCTCTGTACCACAGATTTTTACCTCAGGATTCTTCTCATCATTTTCCACTTTCTGAACCTGTCAAGGGTCTGCATCTTTTTGTTTGTTCCATATCTACACACTTTCAGTCTCGTACTATGCAGGCTTTAGGAGTCCTATGAAATCAAGAAAGCTTTTCCTGCACTTTCTTCCTCCCTTTTACTCACAAACTAACTTTCCCAGGTTAGAGAGCTGAAGAATAGATCCTGGGAATTTGGCTTAGCTTTGATGAGGGATGTGGTCAATAACCATGAGGAGAAATCCCTTTATTTCTTCCTTGAACAGCTTATTATGCAAATAAATTTTTCAGTAAGTTGCATTTTTTTTCAGTCTAATGATCCCTTTGATGGGATGACTGTTCACAGGCTTACAAGCAGCGGAAAACTAGAGGAAAGAATGGAAAATATTTCAAAACCTCATCTGTGATATGATGCAAGTACAGTCTCTGATTAACGGTGTAGAGGAGACATCCATTCAAAGCAAGAGAACATAAGTGCTGTACACTTAGATTAAAAGGTGATTAAGAGGCATCTAATTTTTTCCATGTAACAGATTTCCATTGATACTGGTGAAGCTATGGAGTCATGTGGATTTCGATGCGCTGAGATACAAAATACCTAGCCATGCCCAGCACCTCTTGACCACTAGGTAGCTTGCAAAGCAGGTAGCTATCTCAGATTTGGCATTATTACATCTTGCTCTCAGATCTTCTGCCTGTTTGTCACAGATGGATTTGTGAGGTTGGCACAGCCTGTGGAACAATGGAGTCCTAGGCCTCAGCCCAGGGAACTAGTGAAATAGTCATGTCTCATTGCAGAAGCTTGTGGAAATCCATGACAACTTCTGTTACTGCTTTGGTAGATAGTGATACCTAAAGCACGCTCACTTAAAGTAATTCTCTGTACTTGTAGACTAGCCCAGAATTAGCAAAGCACTCTCAAATCTCACCACTCTTGGGAGGTATATTTAACCATACAAGTTTTTTATATTTAATCATATGCAGTCTGGAAGAGTATTGAGTTAGGTTGCTCTCCAAGTTAGTGGCAGAGCCGGGAGAAGAATCATATCTTGACATTTTGACTTTTCTGGGCTTCTGGTCTGACTAATTGTAGTCATAGTGATGGGATAATGTCAGGCACAGGGTTTTCTTCCCAGTATTTATTGTGATAGATTAGGAGCTCACTGTTTTTCAGAGCACATTCTGTAATGTAGGACATTTTGTGTGGATCGTGTAGAGCTCTTCACTAGAGTTTATGCTTTTCTCTACAAATAGATACTCCAGCTTTTTGTTTTACTTGGTTTTACTCAGTTGTGATGTTTACGTTACACCAGCTTGAGGGGGGAAGGAAGGGAATTTTTCTGTATATTAACTGTCTGGGTGATTTTCTACAGCTGCTTGAAGTATATGTCTGTTACTTATATTGTAACTTGGATTCTATAGACATATGGCAGAGAACACAATTCTCCAGAAAGCAAAAGATTTTGACTGATGGAAAACAGAGGAGAGCAATCCGAGAGCAATCCAAGAGCAATCCTGCCAGAGGAGGAGTATGAACCTGAAGTTTACTGTTGAAACCAGACTTCTGCCTTGGACTTAAGTACCACACTCAGCCAATTCTACCATTGACTTCAGTGTGGGTCTGCACAGATGCAAAGAGCTATTTTTTGGACCTAACTAAGTCTGGAGCTTAAGTATTGTGCTGGCATCCATAATGATTTGGAAATATAGTGGTTGGCCTGAACTCCTTAAGCAGTGGGACAATTACAGAAATGTAGAGAGCCTGTGAATTGAGGCTAATCTGGCTTTTACATAGTGAGTTTGTAAAATCAATCAGAAATTGAAGAGGGCATAAGAGATTTCATTTTAGACTACTCAGTCCCTTATTAATTGCATTGTGGATGGCAACAGAGGAAACGTGTATAGCAGACAGGTCTTGTTTTTCTATTTAATCTACTGTCTGTTGGTTTGGCTTTCCACTTCCATGCAGCTCAGCACTTGGAGCAGCGCAAACCAGAGCTGCCAAGAAGGTTTTTTTCTCATCTGTTTTTCTGTTTATTTCAGAAGCTGACGGAGTTACTGACTGGCAGTCATGTCGGTCAAACTCACATTTGTGTCCCCTGGTGATGGGGGTGGTATCAGCAGGAGTTGTTCCTTCACTGGCTTCAGCACTGTGCAAAGCAGAAAACTAGCGTAAGTAACACAAAAGCACCTGATCATCTGGGCAACAGACATTAGGGACTGTGAATATATTGTTTAAATTAAGGAACCTATGAGTAGCAGTTGTTCCTTCATTTTAATCTGAAAACTAGTGAGTGTTGTCATGGCTCACTGATAAATAGCTGTGCTTGACACCTTACTATCTTACACACACTGTACTCCAGAGATGGCTGAGTTTCAGAGGCTGTGTATCAGCCTATTAATAATGTAGACTTACGTGACCTTTCCTCCTAGCAGCCTAGTTGTAACTGGTGCTTTTTTGACTAAAACCTTGGGAGTAGTTACAGTAATTAAAAATCTCATAGACTTTTACAAAGATTGGTCTGTTAGTGGTGAATCCTGGCAAAATATATAACTGAACCCAGCTCAGGTTCCCCTGGAGTTATTTATGCAGAGCAACATTACATGAGAGGAAGGGCTGCTTTCTGGCAATGCCACAAAAGAGAGGAAGGGAGCAATACTAGAGCCCAAGAAGACCACTGCAAATTCACTGCTATCAGTAACAGGTCTATAGTATAGCTAAGGTTGCAGTCCAGTCTTTAAGTCTTCAGTTGAGGTTTGTAATTGCTAAACCATCCTGCGCTGTTTTTCCCTTTTGCTTATCATAACTTGTTGTGTAGCACTGCTCTAGGCAGATAACTGCAGCTTTTCCACTAGAAGTGCTCTTATTCTTTTTCTGATCCCTGTATAGGCTGTCAAGTGCTTTTAAAAGATATGACATATAAATGGAAAATGAATATAATCTCTGACTGCCAATGCATGCTTGAATAATAACAAAGTGAATCATTTAGCAGTATCATATAGAAGCATTGGAAAGTATGATTCTAGAAGTATTGTGCTAAAAATCCTATTGTGTGCCAGTAAAATACCTGACTCATGTCATAAAATATCTTTTCAAAGAACCGGAGGACTGAATTGAGCTTTCAGCTAAACGTAGCATGGTAAAGCATGAGCAAAAATGCAATTCCGGCATGAAGAAGTCTTCACGTTTGAATAAATTTATTTGTTGTGGAAGCTGAAAGATAATACTACGCCTAGCAAAGTTTGGACAGCTAAACCACACCAATCACTAAGGTCTTGAGAAAAACACTGACATTAAATTATAGAAACAGACTTGAGCTCAAGTCCATAGTGAGGGTTCTAGCAGGGAAAGGATTTACCAGGAAAACTGTTGAACAGCTGTTTCTTCAACGAAGGCACCGTCCAGTGGGGTAAGAATGCTCCAAACAGAAGAGTTCATGTATCCTTTAATATTATTCTGTTACTTTTAGCTGCAAAATGCCTCTCTACGCATTTTGGTTTATGATGTTGCTTTTCATTATTTCAGTTTTGCTCAGGAATCACCACAGTAAGGAAAATTGGTTTACTAAATGCTCAGTCACAGCCCAGTGAACACCCAAAAGCCTTTCCCAGCATAGTGAAGAAATTTTTTAATCACCCTTTCCTAACTTATCTCTCCTCCAGGCACTGTTGCAAAACACAGCAGGAGATTGCAGGGGCCCTATGCAAGCTCTGTCCAAAGGATGACACACAAATCAGGTCCACATGGAGATGATTCTTAAGCAGATGCTAAATATACTTTCGTATTTCTTTAGCAATTTCCTTTTGAGGCTCTCTGTCAGACACACTATTTCATTTTTCTTTACAATGGTCTCTACAGGAAGCAAATGTTATTACTGTTATCTATAAAGTGGGAAATCTGATATTTAAATTAAGTTCACAAGGGAAAGCAGCAGCTTAGCATCTAGCTTATAGCTACTGTCCCTAAAGGCCTTTGTCAGCCACTTCGCTTTTCTAGGAAATGTATGAGAATGGGATTCTTAACGTCAGTGCACTGAGTATGTGTGGGGTGCATCAGTCAGTGGGAGATACTGAGGAAAACAGTGAGTTTTAAATCCCAGCCTGTCCGTGCTTAAGTGCTGTACTTTCACCTGAAGGAAATGATTTCCTGAATTTAAGATTTGCTGTCCAAAACTGTGAAGGTAAATATCAAAGTCCTTTCCTTCCCAAAACCAGACAAAACCCAGGAGTGATTTGGGCTTTTTAATTTTGAAAAATTGCATGATCTTGTATCTTCCATATGATATCTTGCTAAATAGTGTACTCGTCTAAAGCATGGAACTGGATGTTATTTCCTTCTTTGCATGAAAGAATCTTAAGTAATGATCCATCTAGGAGACTCTTTCAACTGCTATTATTGGATAGACTTTCCCTTCCAGTGTTATTCCTATTGAAATCCTCTTGCTTTGTACGGAGTGCTCAGTGAAAACAATGTAGGTTTCTAACTGAACAGCTATGTTCCTCATTATAGGTAACCTGAGCTCCAAATGGTGTGGTTAATTAATGCTTTACATTAAGCCACCATAAACCCCAAGGTAATCACCAGGGTGAAGATATTAAATGTTCAGTAATGTTTGGCAACCCCTAATTTTATCGGATTTTTTGGCAGATTATATGTTGAAAATGGAGTTAAGTGGAAATGCAGCACCAGGGTAATTAAAGTAGTTACTCAAAGGTTTCTGAAACAGGACTGGGAATTGCTCTCAGGTGTGCTGGGCCTAGGATTTAATCACCAAGCTCAATATCCTTAGGCCTCCAGTCACATGCTTAGAACTTAAAACAGCCAATGGTAAAGTATTAAGCTGGTTGAAGCTCATCATTTCTTCAAGTGAGCTGGATTTAGGGTGGAGATTGTAGAGAAGCTGGAAAGCTTCTCTGGGAGCAACCAGTTGGCTTGGTGGAATGGGGAACTTCTTTAGGTAATGTTGTTTTAGAAGCTTGACGTACAGAGACTAATAACAAAACTATACAAAAATAGCTCAGACTTAGAGAAGTGTATATATAGAGGCACTGTATAAGTCAGGCAGGAATCTGACAATATGAAAGAACTATTTACAGAGCACTCATTTTTTGTTTTAAGTATTGTAGATATATAGAACTAATGGCTTGGGGTGTTTTAACCCTTTAGGTTAGTACAGAAAATCCTGTGCATGGGACTTCTGTTAGAAACAATATTTAGTTTTGGTTTTGCAGTTCCTTTTAGAAGGAAATGAGGTGTTAGACACTGAAAAAACCACCTTGATAATTGTATCTTGTATGCAGTCTGGGTAATTATGTCTTGTATGCAATCTGGGCTTGGTAGCTTGCTTTGCTAAAATGTGGTAGGGCTCTAAGCCATCATTCAAATGGATGGTGAATGCAGGCAAAGAAATAGCTAATTCTGAAGGCTTTTTCTGTTAGCTTTGTACTTGAGCAGTTCAAAAGTTTGTTGCCTTATTTTCCTGACTTGTAGGTCTCTTCACTTGAGAGGTGCAGAATGGGAATGTCCTTTTCCTGCAGCATGGCTTACTTGACTAATTCCGTAGCTGACCCAACAGCTGGTGTGAATGTGCACACAGAAACAGGGCCTTAGCTAGCTTCCATGTGTGTCTGTTAAGATGATTGCTATCAGTATGGACATTAAGTTGTTATTAACCATTATAAAAATGATCTTTTCTTTTGCTTGCTCTGTTCCCACCCCCTCTCCTTCCTGAAGAAATAGGGATATGCATAATTCTTCTTTATTTAAGAAAGGATAAAAGAGAGAACCAGGAGGCTTCTTGGAGTCTGCATCAAGCTTGGAGAAGGAGACATTTCTTATTGAAATGATTATTAGTGAAGCCCCAGAAAGCTTGCAGCGTTTCTGCAGTACATATTTAGGGCTGGGCCTTAACTTTCTAATGTTAGCTGTGAGAGTTTTCTTGGTTCTTTTGAGTAAAGGTATATGGGATTGGACATACAATTTTGTAGCCTGGAAGCCTTGTGGGTTAGACATCTTTTCTCCTAGGTGATGGGGTTTGCATCTTTCCCATATTTCTTTTCTCTTTCTACAGAAAGTCTCTCGGCAGAAGTTCAGTGAGATCAAGAATGTCACTGAACTCCCCTAAGGCTTATAACTCCCTGCAGAAAGGGGCAGTCATCTGGGATCCAAAGCCACTGCAGGTGAAGAAAATTTTTGAAGCTTTGAAGAAAGGACTTAAGTAAGGACTTTTCATATATTGTAATTTGCCTCACCCAGTCATGCTGCTTAAGTCTGTGTATCACTGTTCTGTCTCCATCTCTAAACAAATGTAATGACTTTCCCAGACCCTGGCCTGGGACCTTGTATAACAAGTTTCCTTCACTCTCAGACAGTCTGCTTGCAGACAAAGTGCTCTGATGTTTTTGTTTGTTCCTAGTTTGTCACAGTTCTTCGAAAAGGCAGTGACAGATCGAACTCTGTAGGGAGATTCCCCATCTCCTGGGGAGCAACTGAGCTCTCCCTTGAGGAAGGGAGGCTTTCAGAGCCTGCAGGGTGGAAGGCAGGAAGTCTGCAGATCAAGGAGAGACTTGGATAGGGATGGGAGAGCCAGATCTGGGGGGGTGATCAGCAGAATGCTTCTAGAGAGGGAACTGTGTAGAGTTGCTTTGACTCAAAAAAACTGACTTAAGACCAAGTCTGAAAGTGAGGGTGTGTCCTGTGAGGACACAGTGGGAGGCTGGTTCATAAGCTGTTCCTATTCTCCCTGTGCTAATTAGAGCTAGATATTCTTGTGGGTTGGGTTTTTTGGTTGGTTGGTTTGGGGTTCTTTTCATTTTAATAGACTTCAGCTTTGGAGTTCAGAAGTACTCTTTCATCTCTGTGTGGCTTGTTGTAAGCGAAAGGTCTAAGCAGATCCACCTGAAAACTTCAGCTGACTTGAGGTGATGAAACAGAGCTGTAATACAGCTCCATCTTCTTACGGCAATGTAAATAATGTTATCTTGCTTTAAATATAGCACTGTGTTTTTTATGGCTGACTGCACAGCAAATGCTGTGTCAGTATACACTTCAGTGAAAAGGCCAAAGACCAATTTTCTCCGTTGTCTCCATGTGGCAGAAGTGGGATGCATGCAGCAGGCACAGTATTGTTCAAAGGATGGGCTGACAGTCTGAATTTCAGGTGTTCTGGCTTTGGGGAAGCTGTCAGTTACCTCATAGAAATGCTGATATTATTCAGTGCTGAAACGGCAGCTTTTATTGATCAGGAATGAAGTGTGGTACATGCTGTTTGCCTCCATCTGTGGTTGAAACTCATCAACATTTAACTGAGTCCTCAAGTCTTTTTATATCAAAATACATATTTTGTATCTTTGCAGTTGATGTTGGTGGATCCGATCTAATGTTGTAGGAATGCTTACTCGCTGAAATTCCTGTGGGAATGTAAAATTCCTCTCCTTGGATTTGTAAACCCAGTAGCTCTTTCTGCTGGCATCCTACTAACAGTTCCTTCACATATGTTACTGCTGTCCTCAGAATTCTGCTACTGTATTAATTCTGATCATAGTTTGTTTTCTTAAGCAAAGAACATAAAACACACTGTAATAATAGATTGTAAACTCAGATGTGTCACATTTTAATTCTGATAAAAGGCTATAAAGTCTTAGCCCTAAAAATATCAGTCAATGTCTTATTGGTGGATTTAGATTTAAATCAAATAATGAAACCAAATGTTTTTGCAGAGTTTAGACTTTATCAGAGCTTAGGGAGGAGAAACCATAAAGTGAATCAGAATTTGTTCCCAGTTCTGCAGTGAATGCCACATGGTCAGATTCCTGCCAAAACGAGGAGCTAGCTAATTGACTAACCTACAGAAAACAACTGTATCAAATAGCAATGTAAAGTCCAAATTTTAAGTAGATGCAGACTAAGTCCACTTGGTGCTGGGAGTGACTTGAATTTTTAGTACAGAGTATGTTTTATGTGCCTGCTTCTTTATAGTCATAGAAAATAACTCTTCTGTTAACCATCTGGGTACCATTTAATCAAGCTGGCAGTTCTGACATACTTAAATCTAAAACTGATGAAGCTCTTCTAAAAGGTAAGTGAATTCTGTTCTGCTACCAGCCTTGGCTACTTCTGCACCGAGCTGTTAACAGGCAAGTGTAAAGAGCAGACCACTCAATGCTGCAGCCTCTGGCTGTCTTGAGGAGCTGGTTTTAAACAGTAAGAAAAGCAAGGGCATCAAAGCAGATGTGAAGAAGTGCAGTTGTCTAAAACAAAGTTATTTTGACTGCTCAGAGACTGTGTCTTATAATATAGTATTTGCCAGGTGACTCTTTTTCCCTTTTAAGCGCAAGAGGAAAAAGTTACCTAAGTGTGCCCTGTGTTAAAAGCAGAGTTGGAAGATGGTCTCAGCAGAAATAGGTTAAGTCTCTGTGTGAACTCCTAAGGGACAATTCTTGCTTGCAAGCAACTCTGGAAACCAACTGGCACCAGGTGCTTCGCACTTGCAAAATAGTTCTAATTCTGGAAAATGTAATGGTTACATTAAGAAATTCTCGTGTACTAAAAGGTGTTATTCATCTGTTTGCTAAAACACTGAATGATATGTGTCCTGCCTTACACATGGAGTATTTCTGTGAGCTCGGCTTTGTAGTGCGAGTGCTTCCTGTTGCAGTTCTTTGACTTAGTAAGATGGAGTTGGTGGCCTTCTTTAATTGCACTGTAGCATCTGACATCTTGGAGGAGTAAAAAGGATTGAGGGGGATTCATAATGTACAACATCTTTAAATGTTAGGTAACAGGTAACCAGCATCTTCTGGCACTTGTTATGTACAGATGCTCCTTGAGGAGTGACTTTGCATTTAGGGTGATTTCCATAGACAAATGCCCTTTCTTGTCTATTGAGTCATATCCCTTTATGGAGCTATTCATATCTTTAGAGAGTAAAACAAGAGAAGTCTTCTAACAAAGGCAGTTTCTTTAACCTTCTGCTGAAAATTCTTTGGGGAGATGTTATAAAGAATGCACCAGAAGAATGTAACACCGGGTTTTATTCCTCTCCAGTGAATACTTGGAAGCACACCAGGCTGAATTGGATTATCTTTCTGGTCGACACAAAGATACAAAAAGGAACTCCAGATTGGTAAGATGCTTTTAATGTTAAATACTTAAATACTTTCAAAATAAAGTTACAAAAATAGGTGTTCTCTCACACCTGGGACTCCAGGAACTGACTGTATGGACAGAAATGGAGATAAAGATTGGACTTTGTTTTCAATACCTGGTGAATGTGTCCTTCATTCTGTTGTGTTCACAACAACCTGGAAGTACCTTCAGCAGCAGGGGTAATGAAAAGACAACTCACGCATCCAACTTTGCCTTTCCTTTGGGAAAGAATAGCTAGAAATAAAAAAAAAAAAAAAAACAAACAAAAAAAAACACAACAAAAACAAAAAAACCCCAAAACCTCACATGTACCATCGTCAATGCCCAGGTCCTTGTCAGAGATGGTAGCGAGACTCTTACTGTCTCATGTGAAGCATCTGCAAAAAGAAACCAACCAACCATGCACAGAAAATGAAACTACTTCTAAAAATGTTGTCCTGTCTTCTCGTAGTAAATAATGCATCTTAATTTAGCGTAACTTCAGATGAGCCTTGTGAGTCTCATAGTCAATATGAAAGTATCCTTAATGCATACAAAATACATGTGCTCTTCTGTTCAGCCTCTGCTATTTTCCTTTCAGGCTTTCTACTATGACCTGGATAAGGTAAGACTATTGAGGATGAGATGAAATGTTGCAAACAGTGAAAAATGGATGGTGTGTCCACTGCATTACTTAAAGGAGTGTTTAAGAAATAATTTCTCAAGACCCCTTCTCTTTCCCCTCTTCAAAAGCAAATCCGCTCTGTGGAGAGGTACATCAGAAAGCTGGAGTTTCACATAAGCAAGGTAAGGGGGTTTTAGGTCTTACACTGCTACATAAGCAAGCCATCTAAACAGGAAATATTTTAATTCACCTGAAGGGGAATAGTGCTGGGTCTTTTGGAAAGCTGTGCCCACTCTTTTTACAGGAGGAGGGGAGTTTTAATTATTTATTTTCTTGAATGGTTGGATTCAGGCTGAATGTTGGGCACAACCCAACCTGTGTTTGCCTGTGAAACCAGTTTGTATACCCTGCCAGTTTATTCAGAAAATGCTGCTGTGAGGAGACTTGCACATTCTCCCTCCTCACAAGGGGCCAAACATGCAGTTCTGTGGAGTGAACGTCTGCTGTCTGCCCTCTGCTTCCAAAGGAATGAAATCTCCTTCCTGACATAGCTGTAGGTGTTAATCTGTATGGACAGAATTGGTTTCTTGCTGTCCAAGCAATTTTTCCCTGAATGAATTGTTAGTCTACTCCTTGTCTTGTAGCCTCATAGCAGCAGAGCTGATTGTTTCTCAATATCCCATGCTTCTGTGCGGGAATGTCTAAAACTGTAGCACTCTCAGTCTGTAATACGCAGGAGTTGCAGCATTGTGCAATGCTGTGATAGTGGGATTTTGTTGGGTTTTTTTGCAGGAAAGACTGCTGATGCTCCTTTCCAAAACTTACGAAAACTGTGCCAGGGTAATTCTTGTTTATTCTTCCCCTACCCTCCAAATCTTACAGGTAGAAGAACTCTATGAAGCTTATTGTATCCAGTGCAGACTACGAGACGGGGCTGCAAATATGAAACATGCCTTTTCCTTGTCTCCTTCCACCAAAGCCTCCAGAGAGAGTCTAGTGGAGCTTTACAAGAACTTCCAAGAGTGCACAGAGGTAGGGAGTACTACACACGTGTGACAAAGACCTGAATGTTTTGTAGCAAAAAGTGTACTAGGTCTTAAAGCTGGCTTTCTTTTTAGTGGTGCAGGTTAAAAACTTAACCTGTAAGTGAATTACAGGTACATAGTGTGAGCTGAAGCTTGTGAGGTAAATAATTGCCTTACAGGAAAGCTCTTGAATTCTATGCCTCTCTTTTTTGCCCCAGCTCAGCTTGGCTTCATGCATTGGCAAAGGCAAGTGAAAATTCCTTTGAATTTCTGCTTTAATGCTTGGGTCCACTATGACTTCTACTGGAAGTAATGGGATGAGAAATGAATAATGAATAAGCTATGCTATTTTTCCAAAACAAGTAGTGGAAAGTAACTGGCAATGAACTGCTGAAGTAGTTACATTCTTCTGTGGAGCAACATCGTAATTTTCTATCTTAAAAGTAGTATGAATGGACTCTATCAGCCTCAGCTAGTGAAGATGTTACTGTGTGTCCTTTAATAAGAAAAGAAGTCATTAAAGAAAATAGCCTTTTATGGGAAGGTAGCTACTTCGTGCTGCTTTTCAGTCATAGTGACTGTTCATTCCTTCTTCTAGGACATGTGCTTTATAGAAGGGGCATTGGAGGTCCATTTGGGAGAGTTTCACTTGAAGATGAAAGGTATGTTTGTTCTTGTTTCTTTCAAGACTCATCAGTTGATTTGGGGTTTTCTGTGTGACAATCTGATCCACTGAGAATGCACTTACTTAATGGCAGTTGCTTCCACTGGCTTTCTGAATGAAACCCTGTCATGGGTTCAGCAGTAGCAGTCATTTTTTTCTCCTTCTTAGTAGTTGGTGCAGCAGTGTGTCTTTGACTTGTGGCCTGAGAACAGCACTGATAACACCAATGTTTTAGTTACTGCTTAGTACATTTTGGTCTGGCCAAG
>JAOEHY010036791.1:3326-39809 GCA_025447955.1 Psilopsiagon aurifrons | reverse complement strand
ACCAACACCCCCAAGTCCTTCTCCACAGGGCTGCTCTGAATCTCTTCTCTGCCCAACCTGGAGCTGTGCCTGGGACTGCTCCGACCCAGGTGTAGGACCTTGCACTTGGCATGGTTAAACTCCATCAGGTTGGCATCAGCCCACCTCAAGTTGGATATAAGGAAGAAGTCCTTTACTGTGTGGGTGCCAAGGCGCCGGCACAGGGTGGCCAAAGAAGTGATAAATACTCCATCCCTGGCAGGGTTCAAGGCCAGGTTGGATGGGGCTTGGAGCAACCTGGTCTAGTGTGAGGCATCCCCAGCCATGGCAGAGGGCTGGAACTGGATGACCTTAAGGTCCTCTCCATCCAATCTGTGATTCTATGACTGAGGGTCCCTGCCCAGCAGCACCCAGTGTACCTCATCTCCCACAGCATTGGGGAGGTGGGGAACACTGCAAGGCTGGGATAGGAACAGCAGCTCTGCCCACAGAACCCCTCGTCTGACCATGATAGCACCTTCTCATTACCCTCATGGCACCATGCCACAGCACCCACCACCAACCCAGAAGGCATGTCCTTCAGGTAGCCAGCAGCAACTTCCCAAGTTTCCCACGTGGAAAACCCCCCTGAACACAGGTTTTCACGGCCAGCCACATCTAACATCCAGTGCTGCTCCCAGCTGCATCAGGAGGGCCAGTGCATGGGGCAGGCGGCTTTGAGAGGACGCGGGTGTTGTCCTGACCTCCAGCCTCTTGTACTGCTCATCCAGGCTCTCAGCAGCAGTGTCAGCTCCCACGACGTGGCCGTCAGGGACGTCCCCAGTGCCTGTCCCTGCTCCTTCCCCTCGTGCTTGCTCCATGGGGTGGGGTCTGTACTCCAGGAGCTCTCCCTTCTGCTCCAGTGATGCCACCCAGTTCAGAAGGGAATCGATCTTCTTGCTGCTCTCCTCCAGCTCTTTGGCAGCTTTCACCTGAAAGCACAAAGGCGCCAGATAAAGAACGACCCATTCAGTGCATGTTCAGCAACCTGCTGCATGGATGAGGGAGACAAAAATCAACACAGGAAACACCCTGAACAGTTCTACAGCCACAGCAAACGCCTGCGATGCTCACAGAGCTCCACAAACCTTTGTGGATCCTCTGGAAGGAAGGAAGGTGCAAAGAAGCTTTGCATAAACTCAGCATTGCACTTTTAACCTTGATGAAGCCCAGAGCCTGCACCCTGAAATGCCTCAACTCCAGGAGTGAGCATCACCTCCATCACCAGCACACGGAGGTCCCTGATGCTCAAGCTCCCATTAAAGGTCAGCCCTAAGGCAGAGCCCTTTACTCTCCCTGTTCCTCCACAACCTATCTGTGGCTGCAACTCTCAAGGCACTTTATGGGAGAAACACCTGGAGGGCACTTCATTTGAGGGACAGACAGGAAGGACCCACAAACTGCTTTATGCTGTATCACCCAGCTGACCGTCAGGACCCCAAATGAATCTGATTGCAGCATCTGGAACCCTACTGTCCACCTTCAGGGCTTCATCTCCTTGCATGTCACCTTCTCAGTCTCCTGCTGCACGGCAGCAGTCACGGCGCTCTCCAGCTCCTTCTGGGCCATCTCCGTCCTCTCCTGCAGGGACTGGTACTGCTCCTTGGCGTGCTGGAGCTTCTCTTGCAGCGCTGCCAGCTCCCCAGGCTCCATCTTCGCCTTGTTGTCCTCCAAAAACTCCTCGGTGCTTTTGAGGATGCTGGCGAAGGAGGCGGCTCGGGTGTGCATGTTCCTCTGCAGCTCCTGCGCAGACGATGCCGTCAGCTCCACGCACTCCTCAGCCTCTCCTCCTCCTGCCCCCCAGCTCTTACAGCACTGACCTTCACATGGCTCTGCCTCTGCTGCAGGGTGGACAGGTCCCCCCCGCTGGCTGCTCTCTGCTGCTCCATCAGTGTGCGCTCAGCCTGGCTCAGCCAGCGGCTCAGCTCGGCCAGGCTCTGTGCCCGGGCTGCCTGCTGCTCCTGCAGTGTCTGCGGGCAGAGCAGAGGCGAGAGGGGACAGTTAGCACCAGTGCTGCACCCCGGCTCGGGCACACGGCTGCAAGGCAAGGTGAGAGGTTACTGAAGATGAGGATGCAGCACAGGAAACGGCTTTCCCAGCTCCCCATGGGCTCCCTTCTCCAGCTCACACACTGCAGGAATGGGGCTGCGGTGCCCAGGCCCTGCTGAGCAGTAGATGCTCACTGCACCTCTGCCACCACTCCAGGAGGTTACTGCTCTTTGAGAAGCCCACTGAACTCCAGCGTGGAGCCACGCTGCAGGTCACGCGCCCCTCTCTGGAGAGCCAACCACAAGTTTCTGTGCCATTTCCATTCAGCCTCACAAGCATTCAAACTGCAGCAGAAACTCATCTAAGAGAGGCAACAACGACCTGAGGTCAGGCAGCACCACTGTGGAGCCCCAAACAACCCAAGTAGGCTGGGCTAGATCCTGGGGTTGGAGAGGGAGCCCAGGAGAGGGAAAGAGTTTCTGTAGCTGATCCAGCTCCTCGGTTTTGCCACCAGAGCACAACACAGAAGCGCCTGTTTGAGCAATTGAGCATGATGTGACCTGAGAGTCCCTGCAACGTTCCTGCTCCCCTTTCCCAGGGGAGATAAAGGGGTTTTTTTGAGTTTCACTGGGCATTTCAGCAAGGTGATGTACAAACTTGTGCAAAAACACTGTGCTTGTTTCTCCCAGTCATAAGATACGCAATAGAAGCACATTGCAAGAGCCTTCTTAAGAGCTCTTCAGCTGCAAAGCGACTTCTTCTTGGGTTAGGATGGGCGCACACTCAATCTGAAAAAGCAAAGCAAACTGGTTAATATACACACACACTCCAGAGAGGACAGGCAAGAGTTACAGGGAGCAACTGTTAATAAAAACCACATTAATCCTGTTTTGATAAGAGGCTCCATGCAGCGATGGGTGCTGCAGCAACGCAGCAGAGACCTGAGCAGTTCCTTTTGCAGACGCCTGCTGCCTTGACAGATCAGCCGCCGTTTCTCTATACCTGACTTGAGCAGTGGAAATGAGACATTAAAACTGCCAAATGCCTCTGGTGGCCCCTCCACACAGGGCTTTTCTGGTGGGTTTATTCCACCCAGCCCAAAGCAACTCGATGGCTGCACTACTCCATCTTTGGGGAGAAGAGCAATTTTCCACCTGGGAGTTAGGTGGTAGAAGAGAAAAGACTTTAGAGGAAGCTCATGATGTGCAGTAAGTCATAAACTGTGAGGGGCATGCACAAAAGATCCCAAAGAGGAGGTGTCTCAGCGCACGTTCTTGTGGCCGGGAAGCGCTTCAGCGAGCACACTGCAGCCAGGAAGCAGATGTCTCCCAACCTTCACCTGATCCGTCTGCTCCACTTGCTGGAGACAGACCTGCAGGACCTCCACCCGAGCCGTGACGCGCTCCGACAGGTCCCAGAAAGCCTTCTGCAGCTCATTGAGCAGCCGCAGCAGCCGCCTGCTCTGCTGAGGGGTCAGGTCTTGGGCGTGCTCCGAGATAAGGCACTGGATGTCGAAGGCAGTGGCATCGAGCTGAGACTTGGTGTCAGCCAAGGGCTCTTTCAGCTCCTGAATGACAGAGAAAAGAGCGGCCAAAATGACTCTACAATGCCTGTGCATGGTGACCATGGTGCCACCAGCAGCTCTCAGAGCCTTTGATCCCTGAGTTCAATGCCAAGGAGCTACCGGCAACCAGGAGAAGCGGAACTGACCAAATCTTGACAGCTCTTGCCAGAAGGGAATCACAGATCACAGAGCGGTTTGGGGTGGAAAGGACCTTAAACTCATCCAGGTCGAACCCCTGCCACGGGCAGGGACACCTTCCATAGAGCAGTCGCTCCAAGCCCCTGTGTCCAACCTGACCCTGAACACCGCCAGGGATGGGGCAGCCACAGCTTCTCTGGGCACCCTGAATAAACATGGAGGGGGGTCTGAGCTCCTCGTAGAGCTGATGGAGATCAGGGCAGGTGCGATGGATGGAGCAGTCAGAGCACAAGGAAGCAGCTCCTTCCTCAATAGCCAGATGAATCCCTCAGCCCTTACCACAGACCTACATCTGAGCATGCTCCCCAAACAGCCAAAGCAGATGGCTCCTGTATTGTAGAAACAAATGACTCTGGAGCAAATACAATATTGCTGCTCCTCCTGCAACACAGGATAAGGGCAAACCCTTGGTAGGCTCCAGGAGGGAAGCAGGATTAAAAGCTTCTTCTCCATGCAGAGGACAGTATCTTCATCAGACAGCAGGATTAGGGGCATTGCTATGGTTACCTTGTACTGCTGCAGGCAGCGGCTCAGGCTGTTCGCATCAGTCTCGTGGTGGTAATCACTGCCCTCCAGCGACTCTGCAGTGCTGGAGACCCAGCTCAGCAGCTCCTGGAGCTTGCCCTGGAGAGTCTCGTGATGTGCCAGGATTTTAGCCTTAAAAACAGGGATGTACCATGTAAAGAAGGAGCAAAGCACTGCCGGGAAGGAGTGCTGGGATGCTCGGGGCTGGTGCCAGCTTTACCTTTTCAGCTTCTGCTGCCCCACGAAGGTTTTGCAGCCGGGACTCCAGGACATCACTCGTAGAGCTCAGAGACTTCTGCAGGTTCTTGGCATCCTTCTCCAAAGCCTTCAGCAATTGCTCAGGGACTTCTTCAGGGGGGTTAGCCACAATCTGCTTCACGGCGTCCAGCTCCTGATTCACTGGGAAGCTCAGCTCCTGCAGCTCAGCGCCCAGGGCCTGAGGGAAGACAGGATTGTTATGTCTGAGACAGGGTGACTTCATCTTCCCACTGCCAGAACTGAGGAAAGGTTCTGGAGACCCAGCTCCAAGCTGTGTCTATCTGCTAAAGATTCATCCCCGTCCTCCAGCCCTGTTCAGCTGCCAGCACTCGCCTGGGCTTTTTCCAGGCTGTAAAATTCATTTCAGTCAAGCTTAGGTTATTGCCTCTGGGCTGCGTCCCTCAGAGCAGCTCCAGTGTCAAAAAGGGGCTACAAGAAACCTGGAGAGGGGCTTTGGCCAAGGGACGTAGGGACAGAACAGGGGAATGGCTTTAACTGCCAGAGGGGAGACTGAGATGAGCTCTTGGGCAGAAGCTCTTCCCTGTGAGGGTGCTGAGCGCTGGCACAGGGTGCCCAGAGAAGTTGTGGCTGCCCCATCCCTGCAGTGCTCAAGGCCAGGTTGGACACAGGGGCTTGGTGCAACTGCTCCAGTGGAAGTTGTCCCTGCCTGTGGCAGGGGATGGAGCTGGAGGAGCTTTGAGGTCCCTTCCAACACAAAGCAGTCCGCAATTCTAATTGTCTAAGCAGGGAGGAGGAGGTGAGACCAGGCAGGGAGGGATGGGGTTTGCACATAGACCCCTGTTAAACCTGAGCCTGACCTTCCTGCTGGCTTCCTAGAGCAAGGAGGAGGTGCATGAAGCTGGGGACAGGAGGGACGAGCTGTGTCCTGCCTAATGGCAACCAAACCCGGCTCACCTCTGCCTGCTGCAGCAGCTCGTGCAGAGCTGCCAAACCCTGCTCCGCCGGCTGCACCCGCTTGATCCGCATCTCGACATCTCGCAGCATGGAGAGATAGGATATCAGCTTCTCGTCGTGCTCCAGACACATCTTCTTGCTGAACATGATCTGCAGAATCAAACAGCAAAGCAAAACTTGGAATTTAGAGAGAAGAAAACAAAGGATTATTATTCTTTCTTTCCAAAGAAAGAATCCATTAATAGCATTCCACTTGATGGACTTGCCCCTTGCTGCCCTTATCTGCACGATTTACTACAGGGAAAATAAAACACGTGGCTCTTTTCCCAACAGAAATGGCAAGAAAAGTCTGGAGTTACAGAGAAAGTGCCAAAAAGAGTCCTACTTATTAGTCATTTATAAGTAATGCTCCAGCAGAAAGAAGCCACAACTAAGCCCCGAGTGTTTTCAGTCAGACATCACTGGGTCCTCTGCCAAATCCATTGCAGCTGGTGCTGCAGCATCAAGCTCAAACATTCAGCCCTCACGTTCTGGCTGTGCTGAGGACCTCGGGCAGATTTAACATCAAACCTGCACAAAGAGCTCATTAAAAACTGCTGAAGTAGCAAAAAGCATCAACTTACCTGGGCTGGTCTCGTGGATTCCCTCGAGGTTTCCAGCAGCTCCCCCTCCACTATCACAGGCAGGAGCAAGCTCCGGTCACCAGGACCCGGCTGCCTGCTCCTCTCCTGGGCTGTTTCTCCTTGGGATCTTGGGGGAGCAGGGGCACCTCCTTGGTCTGTGCTGATCTCCGCTGTTGGCTCTTGCTGTTTCTCTTCTCCAAGCTCAAGGACCGCAGCAGAGGCTCCCTCAGCTTCCCTGGGTTCCTCTCTGATGACTAATTCCTGGGGCAGTTCATCTGCTGCAGGGGCTGTGCTGGACACATCACTGGAGGCTTCCACCTTGGTGTCTTCCTCAGTCAATCTCTCCTCCAGGCTCAATGCTGCTGAGGAATCCCAACCATTTCGGGTCCCACTTTCCATCACCTCCGGAGCTCCCCCTTGCCCTGGGGGGACAGGGAACACCTGAACCCCACTGGGCTTTTCTTTATCTTCCTCAGAGATAATCCTGGCACTGGATTCATGTTTTGGCTCTGCTGTGCTCGAGACCATCTCCTTCTCCTCCTTCCCTGGGATTTCACTGGATATCAGAGCAGGAAGGGCCTGCTTTCCTGCAGGTCTCTCTGGCTGAGCACTGTCGCCCACACTGCTGATCTGCTTTGCTTTCTTTTTCTTTCTCTTCTGTTTCTGGGTGGGTTTTAGCTCCGTTTCACTTGTTTTCTGCTGATCAACCGGACCTTCTGCACCCAGTCTCAGGGTTTCTCCTTCAGTGGGTTTGACAGCTCTCTCACCTGCAAGCTCATCTCCTTCAGGCTCTGCAGGGATGCTGGTCTCAGGGGGCTCTCCAGACTCCGCAGGACTCACCTCTTCCTTCCCTTGACCCACAGTAACAGATGCCCTTGGGGCTGCTGGTGGTACCTGCTCCAGGCTGCCTGCTCGTCCTCCTTGCTCAGAAGCCTCCACTGCACCTTCTTCACCTGCTGCAGCTCCCTCTGCACTTACAAACCCTCTCCTCCTCCTCCTCTCCTCCTCCACACTGTGAAGCACCTCCATGCCCTGCTCTTTCTCCAAGCCAAATCCCTCCACTTTCTCTATCCCTTGACCTACTGCCTCTCTCCCAGATTCTTTCCCCCAGGCAGTTCTCACCTGGGAGCTGCTTTCTGCAGTCTCCTTTTCCATAGCCCTCACCACCACTGTCTCTTCAGGGAGAGACCCTGCACCTAAACCCGAGGGGTATTCTGGAGTCAGTTGGACCATTTCTTGGGGATGGTGCACTAAACCATCCTCTGAAGCTTCCTGAGGTTTTGATTCCCCTTCTGTTGGTGTCCCTGGGGGTCTCCCCGTGGCAGCATTTGCACCACCAGCCACGTCGTAGCTCATGGCTTCAGGCTCAGGTTTGTGCTCAGCACCATCAGACTTCTTGGCAGCACTGGTAGGAAGGATGGCATCTTCCTCTTTTGGAGATACTTTTTCATGCAGTTTATCTACTTCACAGACCTCAGATCCATATTTGTCTTCAGATACTTGAGCATCCTGAAGACTGGCAGCTAATTTTTGGCTAATCAGCTCTTTTTCAACAGCTTCCTTTAGAGTCAACCTTTTCCCACTGCTAGCATCAACAATTCCCCCAGCCCTCATCTGGTTGGCGGCGATGAGCTTGGCCATGCCCTCATCCAGCAGCCCCTGCTCCACAGCAGCCCTCAGGGACAGCCTTTTGCTGACAGAGCCCTCCACAACCCCACCACCGTCTGCCTGCGCCTGCAGCAGCCGCAGGGCAGGCACAGGGTCCACCTTGCCCAGCCGCACCGCTGCAGCACACGTCAGCTTCTGCCCCGTCCCCTCGTCCCGGATGGCTCGGAAGGGATGGACCTGCAGGTACCTCTGCCCAGATTCAATGTCGATTTTGCACTTCTTGATGAACTCCGAGTAGGGAACGACCATGCAGGTCTCGGGATCTACGATTCCTTCTTTCATCTCTGGAGATGACAGGGCCTTCTCCACAAGCGGCTGGGGCACCAAGCCCTCCTGCACTGCCTGACAGAGCGCCAGCCTGTGGCCAGAAGCAGGGTCAAAAATGCTTCCACTCCCAGCTTGGATTTCCTGCACTTTCCTCTGGAAGTCTGGACTAACGAGCCCTAAGGATACTGCCTGGGGCAAAGGCAACTTCTCCTTTGTATCTGGATGGACATAGTCCTGCAGACAGACACTTTCGGCTTTCCCAAGCTCCTCACAGAGATCTTGATCAATCAAACCATGTTTCATCGCGTCATTGACCGACAGCCTCATTCCAGACACGTGATGGATGATTCCTCCCTCGGCAATCTGCTTGGTCAAGAGCTGCAAAGCTTTTTCCTTTTTCAGGAGCCCTTTTTCAATAGACTCTGCAACAGTCAGAGGCTGCTTGGTTTTAGGATCCACAATGCCACTGGTCTCAGCCTGTAAGCTAATGAGCTTCTGTCTGGTCACCTCATCGGTACCTTTCCCTTTGGAAGCCTTCTCCAGCTTGACCAGCTCCTTCTGGCTTGTGGGCTCTATGAGGCCCAGATTTGAAGCCAAAGTGACTGATACTTTCTTGCCACGTTTCAAGTCAACAATCCCTCCAGTAACAACCTGCCCTTCCAAGATCCTCATTGCTGTTTCCTTGTCTAGAAGGCCAACGGCAGCAGCATCCTTGACAGAGTAGACAAAGTTATTGCCTGGGTCAAGAACGCCACTTATTGCTTTGTCAGATGCAAGCACCTTGTGGAGAAGCCTCTCATCCATCAGACCTTCTTCAATGACATCCTCGGTGGTCAATGATTCACAGGTCTGAGGGTCAAAGAAGCCACTGAACATCTTCATTTTCTCCATGAGTTTCACAGCCGTGTGGCCGGGCACCACCCCGCAGGAGACTGCTTCATTCAGAAGAAGAGTCTTGCCTGTCTGCTCGTGGACTATGCCACCACTTTGGAGCTGTGTTAAGAGCCTTTCCAAAGTGTCCTCTGCTTCCTGCTCCGCAGGGGCTGGCAGGGACGCTTCATCCACGCTCTCATCACCCAATGCTTCTTCCCCCACTCCTTCTTCCACTTCCAATATATTTTCCATGTCCTTGCCTTGCCTCTCTGTTTGCTCCCCCTCTCCAGTTTCAGGGAGCACAATCTCCTCTCCTCCCAACACACCATTCTCAGTCATTTCCTCGTGTAACATATAAATCTCTCCAACATCGTCAGCCTCTGGTTCAGGTCCCTCCATTCCCGGAGACCTCTCTGCCATGATTTCCAGTCTATCCCTATGTTCTGAAACACCCATCGATATGCAGATCTCACTTTTCACAACTGCTGCAACTTCTGATGCCCTCTTCTGATCTTCAATACCTTCCACCCCATCTACTGCAGTAGACTTGCACTCTTCTTCTGTTTCAGTCATAATTTCTTCTGTTTCTCTGAATCCACTACTTAGCTCACCAGGATGTCCTGGCATTGGTAATTCTCCATGGTGTTCATCCTTGCTTGTAGAACCTACTTCCTCTCTTCCAAACTCAGCAACAGTTTCAATCTTGACAGTAGCCCATTCGGTACAAACCCGCTCCTGCTCCTCCACAAGCAGGACACCTTCTGCATCCTCCATCAGGAGGCTTTCAGGTCCCATCGCCACCTTGCCATTCTCCAAAGCAGCTGTGGATGGTGGGACCTTATCACTTTGTTCTTTTGAAGGAGCAAGTTGAAATTCAAGCTGCTGCAAAGCCAAACCATTGCAAGAATCACTTTCAGGAGCTGCATTTGCCTTTGTCTCCTCAAAGCCTTCACTGTCTTCCAACATGTACGCACAGGATCCGTTTTCTTGGGTTTGGATGAGGGCTTTAGTGAGATTGTTCAACTCTCCGTCCACTAAGAGCAGCTTCTGGCCATCATGGATGTTGATGTAGCTGTGGGTCATCAAGTGGAACATCAGCCGGTCATCATCACTCCTCAGCAGAGGGTCACTTTGCTCTTTGTGATCTGTGGGACTCCTTCCAGCAGAGCTCTGGCCGTGCCTGCTTCTGCTTGGGGAGCCAGCAAGCTGCACTCTGGCCATGACATCAGGCATGACTGCTGATTTCAGCTTCTTCACCACATCCCTCTCCAAGATGCCATGTTCAACAGCTTTCTTCCAGGACAACACCTCAGTGGTTTCTGGTATAAATACACCACTAATATGTTGCCTCTTGCTGAGAATCTTGTAAACCAACTCTCTGGACAGGATTCCTTGCTCTAAAGCATCCGCTACTGAGACAGTCTCCCCTGTCTCTGGCCACAGGAGCCCCATGAAGGACCACAGGGATTCCAGGACCACCAATGCAATTCTTGGTGCTACCAACTCTTTCCTTACAGCTTCATCAATGGTCAGTCTTTCTCCCGTGATGGTATCGATGATGCCACCTGTCTGAAGCTGCCGGATAAGAAGTGCACATCCCAAGTCCTGGTCAATTAAATTATGCCTCACGGCCTCATCCACAGTCAGTCTGTGCCCCGTCCTGGGGTCCACAATGCCACCAGCAAAGAGGTGGGCTTCCAGCAACCTGACCGTGACCTGCCTGTCTATCAGCCCCTCCTGGACCGCACGGAAGATGCTGACTTTCCTGCCTGAGCTCAGGCTGAGCATCCCACCCGCCAGCTGCTTGACTGGGAGCAGCCTCAGCCCCGTCTCTTGGTGGGTGATGCATCGGTGCATGAGCTCAAGCAGACTGACTTTCTCAGCAGTGTTGGGGTCAATCAAATCCTTGGCACCCTCCAGGTGAGACACGACCCTGGAGTGAAGCTCGTGGGTGAGGAGCCCTTCTTGCACTGCTGCCTCCATGCTGATTCTGCCCTGATGGGCTTTAAAGCCCCCAGTGATGAGCTCAGCTTCAAGAATCTTTAGCCCAACGCTCTCACTGATCCTCCCCTCTTCTATCGCAGCAACAACAGGTAGGAGCTGCCTCCCTTCACATCTGACTTCTTCCACCCGGTGGAGAGCATCCTTCAATTCCTGCAGCACCTGGAATGTCCTGGGATCGATGAGGTTTCTTGCCAGACCTTCCTCCAAGGAGAGTTTCTCACTGGTCTCTGGAACAACTAAGTCAGATGTGATAACCTGGGCCTCCAAGAGGACAAGGCCAGTGTCCTGATCTATAAGACCTCTCTGCATGGCACCAAACACAGGGAATATTTCTACGGTGCCAAGATCAATCACTCCTGCCACTGCTTCGCTGCCCTAGAACAGAAAGAGAAGGAAAAGAACTGAATCAAAATTGAGCATTTCAAGCATCTGGACTGCACAAGGGAGGTCTCAGCTTCAAAAAGAAAAACCCCAAAACCACCTAAACAGGCTAGAAAGCAAGTCCCAAAGGGTTTGAAATGCACCTCCAAAGGCACCACAGCACACAAATGGGTGCATTTGCTCGCTTGCATGTTGCCAGCAAGTTTTAATGCTCATCTAGTCCATCACCAAGGGCAGCACTGAGATGCTTCCAACATCCACCAACAGGAACACAGCAAAGCAGCAAGCAGCAAACCCCAGGGGTGCTCCTAATGCTCCATGGAGAAACAGAGAGAAGGAGACCAACAAGCACACCAAAGCTGCTCAACACCTCCACTTTAAAAAGTAAAGACAGCACAAATCCCACTCTGTACTCATGGAGGAGAAAAAACCCAAAGATGCCCACTCCATGGCACCTTGGAATCTCTCCCAGTGTTGGCTCCTGCCATGCTTTAAATCCTGCACTTCCCAAGCAGACCCCAAGTGCCAGGATGGGGGGAGAACCCCACAGCCCCCTGTGCCATCGAGCAGCTCCACAGCCTCACAGACTGGCCATGCATCAGGGCAGGAGTGCTGCATGCAGGGCAGCTCACCAGCACGACCACCGGCCCCTGCACCTCCACACAGCCAGGGCAAGGGGAGGACTGTGATAAGTTGGAGGTCCCATACTGGGAACAGACCATCTACTTTGCTGTTTCTGGAGGGGCTTTTCCCTTCTTTCAGTATCCCCAGCAGTAGGGCAATAATTAAGATGATAAAGAGCAGCAGCTCTTTGGACATTTGGGTTTCTCCCAGTCCCATTGGTTGGGTATGAGGTGACCCAATCTTTTTGTGAGGACCGGGAGGAAGAAATCAGGACTGTGGGATGAATTCCTTTAGCATCCCAAACATCCTCTGTTTCATTGGTGGGTCTAACAGCACCAGCAGCTGGGGGTGCTCTGATCTGTGGAGACACGGTGAACCTGCCTGAGAGGCCCTAAGCTCTCCACCACCATCACCAGACTGTGACATGCACGTTCGGAGATGAACAAGCTATGGAAAGACAGAGAAGAGGAGGGCAGAAGAAAAGAGAAAAGAGGAAAAGGAAGATGGGAGGGAAGGGGGTAAAAGGCTTTTACTTACCCGAGTTGCAGGGTGTGCCTTGAGCAGTTAAAGACAGAGCCTTATGGAGCAGTTCAGCCGTGTCACACACAGTGTAAAGCTTGGTGTTAGCGTCCAGCATGCGACTGCTTTGTTTGCAAAAAGAACCCCCCACACAGGTCGTCCTCCTTCACCTTGTGTGTTTTGATTGTTTAAATCCCAGAGGGTTAGTTAAACTTGTAAGCAAGGATGTCAGTTAATCTCAAAACCGGTTGACATGAAACACAAACTGTACAGGACACATCATGCTCAATTTAGCGCGTTCTGCTTTGCACTCCCGTCTTTCGTAACTTCTCTTTGACAGTTGGATGTTTCCAGCAAGCAAATGTTAAGAGTTCCTCATGCTCCCTCTACAGTGAAGCAACTGCACCGCACAAGAGCCGCAGGGATCATCCCATAGATGGGATCTATGGCAAAGCCCCACGGCCACCTCTCCTTTTGTTTCCTGGGCTTCGTAGAGAGCGTAACTGCTCCAGCCTGAGCCCCAGCGTGCACTGATGCTGTAAGAAAACAAGCCCTGGAGAAGGCTTTTGCTGTCAAGTCATTTTCCTGCCCAGGAGGGAGGAAAAGGGAAAGGAGAAAGCATCCTTTCAGCAGGCAGGCTGCTCCCAGCAGCTCTCTTGGCAGCAGCAGCATCAAAGCCACGAGGGTTTAGCAGTGACTAGAGTCAGTTTGCTCACCACAAGCTTTCTGCTGCCAGCACAAGGGCGAAAGGGCTTACACCAGAAAGCATTTACTGCACTGACACCCCTGAAATGTGCTATAAAGTCCAATCTGGAGAGAAACACTATATTTAGGTGGAAGCTGGACAAGCAGATTTCAAAGGAGCAGCCCATGAGCAGCTTGAACAGGGCTTCACTCAGGGACCCAACAGCCAAACTCTGCGTTACATGTCCAGATCTGAGCGGGCTGTTGCTTCAGAGTACAGGGAGCCAGCAAGCAAACACACAAATATATCATTGACACATGTATACACACTCACATAGCACGGACATGTATATCTGAATGACTGGAGACAGCTCTTAATAGAGGCAGTAAGGATGCACTTCCAGCTGTCCCTACCCAGCGGAACACGGATGAGGATTGGTGGATGGGAACAGGGACTGGGTGCAGCTATGGGTTGTGAAGGTCTTCAAGGCCAACTGAGGACCTCATTCAGCTGAGCAACTTCATTCAGAGACAAACCTCACCAGACCCTGAGATAGGTGAGACTACAAATGTCCTTCTGCAGAAACCCACCTCCTTGCTCCCCTGCGCTCAGGCAGCCTGTGAGATGGAGCACTTTGTGGTTAAAGCACTGAGAGGGCATCCTGCAGAGGACACACATCTGCTAAGGGGACCCCTTTCAGGACAGGGGTCCATCTACACACTGCCCACCAAGCATGAACAAGCTGACCCTGGTATGCAAGGTCCACTGAAGAGGAGAACTCTCCCGTGACCTGGAAGGCAGAAGGTAAACGGCTCCTCCTGCTTGGCCTCCAGGGACCACCCGAGCTTTGGACAATGCGTGGATGGAAGAGAAGGGAGGGCAACCATGTGCAAGTAAGGAAGCTGATGGTGACCAGTGGTCATGAGACACACAACCAAGGAAAACCTTTTCAACCCCTGAGGAGCAGCCTGTGTCCACGTAGCCACAGGACCGAGGAGGGAGCAGTCAGTACCTTGTGCTCTGTCTCCTGAGCCAGCTGGTTCTGGAGCTGCTGGAGCTGCTCCGTGGAGTCGCTGCACAGCTCCTGGTAGGTCTCCTTTAAAACACCGAGCTGAGCGGAAATCTGCTCCTTCTCCGGATGGGAAAGCCTGCAAAGGGAAGAGGGAATCTGTCAGGGAACCCGCAGAGATCAGCTCCACAGAACTACCATGCTCTTCTTGCGAAGGGAAAGACCAAACCCCCCACTGCCTGGCTCAGCTAAAACCAGCACAGGTCAGCATGCTGAGCAAAGGCTGTTACAATATGAGCTGTAACACTCAAATTCCAATATGCATGGGTGGGTCACTACTAAAGGGGATTAATATTGTCACAACAGCATAAATGGGTGGCATATTTCACAGCTCTCAGTGCAGAGAAGAAAGAGAAAACTGCCACATGCAGCTCATCGCTGTTTCTAATGGGACTCGGGCACTGATCCCCCAGCCCACAGCCCCAGCTCTAAGGGGTCCCATCTCCCTCCAGTGCTCTCCCTCCCCAGCCCCTCCTTGCAGCACACTCACTTGTGGCTGTGTTTTGCCAGGAAGATCTGTGAAGTTTTGATGGCCTCAGAGACCTGCTCCTTCTTTGCTGCCAGCTCCTCATTCAGGGCCTTTCAAAACCAGACACAAAAGGAAGATGCTTAATTCAGCTGTGGAAGCAGAGCAGCAGTTAAACAAACTGACTCCTGCCCCTGCTTTACCTGCTGCTCCGAGATGGATTTCTCGATGTCGCCCAGCTCCCTGCTCCCAGCAGCAGCCATCCTGCCTTGCACACTCTGCTTCAAGCCCACAGCCCAGCCCAGCAGCTCCTTCACCTTGTCCACATGCTCCTGCTTCTCTTCCTCTACTACCTTCTGCAAACAGAGGAAGGTAACCGCGTCAAAGGGGTCCCAGGCTCCCAAAGGTTCTCAGGAGCAGCATCCAAGATGTAACCTCAACACGGAGCAGCACCCTTGGGGCGCTAGGAAATGAGCCTGGACAGAGTTCAGGCCTGTACAGCACCCTTACCTCCTCCTCCTCCAGACGCCGGAGAGCATCACTGATGTACTTCACGTGCTGTGTGGTTAATGTCACCAGAGCTGTGTAGCGAGTCCGTAAATCCATAAACTGTGAAGGGAGAGAGGGGGAAATGGGGCACATCAGCCACAAGCCACAGATCCCCAGTGATGTACTTTACAGTACAGGACCTGGTGCACCATCTCTCACTTGGAAAGCCCCCAGACACCTCACAGACCCAGCACAGCATCAATGAAACACAGCAAGTCTGACAGGGAGGGCTGTAGCCACACACAGCATCCTGCATGACACTGAGCAAAGGGGAGATGCTGGCCGTAGACACTGGGATGCTCAGCTCTTACAGAGGACTACCAGGATCTTTAATATCCACACAGAGCAGACAGGACCTCAGGGCCCTAAAGGCCTCACCCCAAGGACCCACACACGGGAACACTGCGTGGGGCTCCAGTTATTTACCTCGCAAGGCTGAGGGGCTGAGCCGAGCCTGCTGGACTTGACCCAGGGATTCCCAGGAGCCTGGGGATGTCCTCCCTGGTGCTCAGAGCAACCCCTCTGGCTATGGGGAAAAGCAGCCAGGGTGGAAACTCTATTCATCCCAGGGAGTCGAGCAGAAAGGAGCTTCTTTCAGAGGCTGCTCAGTGCTGAAGAACCCCCCTCACAATTCCTCCCCTGTTCCTACCTCCTGCGTGATGGCATCCGAGGACGAGAGCATCCTCCGGCGCTTCATGGGCGACTTCTGCTGCGACTCCACGAATGCTCTGTATGTCATGAGCTGCAGCTCATAGTCCTGCAAACACAACCAGGGTGGAGAGACATGAGCATGGAGATGCAAATGTGGGACTGCTCCTGCCCAGCCAGGCTCACGTATGTGCAGGAGGGACCGTGTACCTTGACAGCAGCTGAGTACTGCTGGGAGAACTTCTGACACTGGTCCAGCTTGGCTTGATTGTTCTCGATTTCTGCAGCCAAAGCCTGCACCAAAATTAAAGCAAAAGCAATTGTCAGGATAGCTGCCATGGGTGCTGAGCTGAATTCCCATCCCCAGCCCTCCCCTTCCAGATAAAGTCTTTATTCTCTTCCATTTTTACGCACGGCCTCATCTCCACCTCAAGCTAAGCTGAGTTTCTCCATGTCCCAGACCCCAGCTCAAGCCTGCAGCCTCTTCCCTACCACACTTCATCATCAGAAGCTCACAGATGAGAAGGCTTTAGTAAAAGAGAAGTGACACAGTCACTGCAGCCGCTGAGGCACCACAAGGTCCTTCCTCACCGTCTGCTGGCTCAGCTGCTCTGACAGCACCCGGCTGTCCTCCGCCTGCCCGGGCTTCATCAGCTCCTGCTGCACCGTGATCTCCTCGATCCACTGGATCAGGGCACTGTGGCACTGCCGGTAGTCACTCAGCACCTCCTGGATGCTCTCCAGCTCCGCATGGCTGAGAGAACCAAGACAAATAAGAGGCGGGTGAAATGCCACCAGAGGCTATACGGATATCCCAGCCGCCAGCAGGAATTCCACGTGGAAAAACATGGCTGCTAACAAGGGTGACCCAAGCTCTCAGGTGAAGCAGGAAGTGGATCTGGAGACTCACCGGGTCTCAATCTGGGCACAGACGCGCTGCCAGCGGTCCCAGAGCTGGGTCCCCTTCTCCTGGTAGCGCTCGAGGTCGATGCTGCGCTCCTGCCGCAGCCGGTAGAGCTGCTCCCCCACCGCCTTCGCCTTCGCCAGCTCCTCCTCCAGTGTGGAGAAGATGCAGCCCTTCTCCTTCACCTCCCCGAGCCATTGCTGCAAAACCAGTCAGAGGCAGCACCGGGTCAACGCCATGGAAAGCAAAAGGCACATTAGGTCAGAGATGCCCTCTTGGACGGGGCTGACATGCCTGAGAAGGGGTTTATCCTCCCTCTCTCCTTAACCTGCCAAAAACTGGCTGATTATAGGAGGTATAAAATGCAGGGGACCATGCTCCCAGCTTGGAGCAAGACAGATTGGTTCAGCCCCTGTCCCACAGCAACAGGAAACCCAAGATGCTTGCATACGCTCTAGGAAAGAGAGCACAAGCTATAGCTGCTCCTTCACCTTTCCAAAGCAATAAGGGGTCACATAAACAGCACAAAATCCTCCTGGCAGCTATACTGAGGCAAGAGAAGTGTCACAGAGTACAGACTGAGCAGGAAAAGGGCAGAAGCCTGACAAATGTCAAAGCATTGGCTGGTTTCTGCCTGCCCACCCCGGGAGGGGACCAGCACCAACCTGTAAGGCTGCTCTGTGGGACTGGATAGCGGCCAGGTCAGCGGGCACTGCCTCCTCTTGGCTCAGCTTAACCTCATACCCTTTGACCAGAGATTCTGCTCCTTGGGCATTACGAACAATAACATCAACCGTCTTCAACCTGCAAAGCAAACAGAGGCAGCACAATGACATCCAACATTCAGCAGAGATCCTCTTGGATCTGTTTGCAACATATGCCACAGAGGGATGGAGCTCAGTTACGGTCCAGTGTAAAGTATGTTAGAGGCCCAGAGGAAACATCTTTAGCAGAATTGGGTGGATTCAAGCAGGTATTTGGGAACAGAGGCATGTCCTGACTCACTTCTGCAGGTAGGTGGAAGACAGCCCATGTATCTGGTCCATCTTGTTCACCACCAAGTCGAGCTCAGAACGCAGGTGGGGGGTGCTGGACCCTGCGGGCGCCTTGTTGAGGAAGCTGTAGCATCTCTCCGAAACAAAGCGCAGGTCCGACTGCAGCCGCTGCAGATCCTCCTGCATCCGCTATGGCAGGAACGGGAAGAATCACAGAATCATAGAATGGGCAGGGTTGGAAAGGACCTGAAGCTCATCCAGTTCCAACCCTCTGCCATGGGCAGGGACACCTCACACTAGACCATGATGTCCAAGCCTCTGTCCAACCCGGCCTTGAACACCACCAGGGATGGAGCATTCACAACTTCCCTGGGCAACCCATTCCAGTGCCTCACCACCCTCACAGTAAAGAACTTCTTCCTCATATCCAGTCTAAACCTCCCCTGTTTAAGTTCAAACCCATTACTCCTTGTCCTATCACTGCAGTCCCTAATGAAGAGTCCCTCATGAAAGGAATGCCCAAGCAGGTGGAGAAAAAGCAGGATTGCGCCGGGCAAAGGGGGTGACACGAAATGAAGCAACTGGAGAGGCTCCCTGCTACCTCCTGTGCAGCAGGATCCCCTTGAACCCTGCACAGACACGCACCCACCACCCTCACATCCCCCCATAGAAGCTAAAGCTGATTTTGGCACACGCTGAAGACCACCTCCCTGCCCTCCCCATCCCAGCACTGACCTCCTGCTCCGCAATGCGGATGGTGTTTTCCTGGATAGTGTCAGCATCCGCTCGGGTGCTGCTGGGGGTCTGGATGCGGCTCACCAGCCGCTGCTCGCACTCCTCCAGGCGCAGGCGGATGTTCTTCAGCTCCGAGAGGTACGTCCTGGCAACGGTCTCATCCTTGTCCTCTGCAAGTCACAGACAAACCAAATAGCAGCTCCATCAACCCTGGCTGGTGTCTGCCTCACATGGGACTGCCGAGAGCCCCGGAGCCGAATGCAGCATCACAGTGACACCGAGGCACCAGACGTCTGCTCAGATGGAAAATGTGTCAACCAAATCATCTCATTCAAATGCAGCTGACAATGAGCCCAGCCACAGGGCACCAGGAGAAAACTGGAGTCCCTGGTCTTTGTGGGATTCACAGCATCACTGTGTCACACGCATCCCCACATCTGTTTTCCTAAAGAGCCCCTTGCTCAGAATGCATCCTCAAGACTAAACCTGTCTCCAACAACATTAGGGCAAGAGGGCTCAGCAGTTATGCTGAAGCTGCAAAGTCAAGTCCTCTCTCCAAGAACATCACTGCCCAGCACTTGAATGGATGGAGAAACAAGGAGAGCAGCTGCTCACACCATCAACGAGCTAGCTCAGAAAGAAAACAAAACCATCCCATAAATCCTTTGCTTATGAGTCCCCACAGCTCTGGTTAATCCATCAGCCCTTTGAAGCTCACCGTTCTCCATGGACTCCAGCAGCTGCCGGATGTGTTCCTTGGAAGACTCCACTTCCTCCTCCAGGCGCAGTCGGTCCGACACTGAGAAGAGCTCCGAGTCCCGGCTGTCCTGCAGGAAGTCCTCGTAGTGCGCCTGGAGGCTCTTCATGGCTTGCTGGCACTCCCCTTGCGCCAAGGACCGGAGCTGCACGTGGAAAAGCAGCACATGGGGCCCCAGGGAATGACTTCCTCTGCAGCACCTGAGGCCCCTCTGCCCAGCTCAATCGCCTGCGTTTGTCAAGTGAGGAGTCCTGTGCAGAGAAGACGGGCTCCTCCGTACCAACCCCACACCCCCCTCCAGCCTTGCTCACTCCCTAATGGAACGCTCACTCCACAACCTCCCATCCCTATCACAGTTGACAGGGATGATGCTGATGCTCTTTTCACTGGGAAAAACCACAACCATTTAGCACAGAACCCCCAGGCTCGGCTTTTCCCACTCTTCAGAGACTTTTGACTTCCCCAGCCTCACGGTCTCTTGGTCTTCCCGTTCTCTTCAGCCTCATGAAGAAGCCTGGACAGTGACCGACACAGACCCAGGCAGAGGAGCTCCTGCTGTACCTTTTCCACGCCGAAGCTTTGCACCAGGGCTATGTCCTTCCGCAGGTAGTTCCAGGAGATGAGGCTCTTTGTGTTCATGTGCAGCTGGTGCCAGAGAGCCATCACTTTCTGGTACAACTGTTCTATCCTGGCAGGGGAAGGAGCAGATCCATCAGCACTGGATCTCTGCAGCGCTCAGCCCTGATGCTGTTGATCCACCAGCCACCGCTGCCAGCCAGCAGCTCACCAAACCAGCAGTTCCTGCTGCCCAGTGCCAGAGATCCCTCCTCCCCAATCTTCATTTCCCCTAAGCTCCTATAGTAGCTGCTGCAATGGAGTTTGCAGCTGTGTAACCATGAGGGATTCCTTCCTTTGCCCCAAACCCGCCATGCCACCCATTCCTGTTCCTCCATCCCAGCTCCTCTCCCATTCCCACCCCAACTCTGCCCTCTCCCCATCTGTCTGCGTTGCACATCAGCCTCCCCCAAAGTAGAGACCAAGTTACCTGTTGGCCATCTCGATGGCCTCTTTGTTGGGCGGGGGGATGAGGAAACACACAGAAGGCACCATGGCCTCATTCCCTGTGGGGCTGATCACCTTCCACTTGGTCCTCTGGGAATTGTCCTCCAGCACACACTCGTCATTCCTGCAGATGGTGATCTGCAGGGACACCAACACCATCAGAACCCAGCAGTGGGGCCACACACATCTGCCCGTGCTGCCAGCTTCCGTAAGTATACATCCTCAAGCAAAAGCCTGGTGTAGTGCCACGAGTGCATCAAGCTCATGTCTGGAGAGGAAGGGACAGGAGTTGGCTGCCACCACATGCTTATTTGGCTGAGGCTGATGAAGCCCATCCTTGAGGAAAAAGGACTTTATCCCCTGCCCAGGACAAATCCAAGACACGGAAATCCGCTCCAGGAAAAGCAGCCGTGCAAATAGCTTCTGCTCCCCACTCCATTCCTGCTTTCCATTGACAGACACCATGGAGCTCATCCCAAACTAACCCGGCTGCTGCTCCCCTGCCTCGTCCCTGCCTTCCCTTCCACCAACACCTTCCAGCCCTCACCTCGATCTGCCGATAGTCACAAACAGCCTTGATGGGGATCGTGCTCCTCACGAGGTGCTCCGGGCTCCTGGGCCGGAGCTGAACGATGGTTTTGGACCGTCCCACCAGGCTGGCGACAGAGCTCTTTGACTGGATGAGCTGCTCCTTCTCGTCCTGGCAGAGAGAAGGGTGATGGGGGTTTGCTCGAGGCAGGGGGGAGAAGGTCTCTCATAGGCATCTCAGCACCTCCCACCCCAACGCCGGCCTGGAGGAGCTACGCTGGGATCTCAGGGGCTGAACAAACACATCGGGAGGATCCTGCTGCCCTAACGGGGTGGGAAGAGGGGTCAGGAGATGGGATGGGAGAATGGACTTCATGTCGGGGTGGGTCCTCTCATCGACTACTCCCCCTGCCCTGCAAAGCCGCATGCACGCCTCTTTCGCTGTGAGGACAAGAACACGTTTTCTTCCAAAAGGGAAAAAAAGAGAACACAGCAGACACCAAAATGAACGTCCCAGGAGCTGCAAGGGGCTGTCCTTACAGGACAAGCGCCAGCCCAAAGCCGGGACATTCAGCTGTCTGGAGGAGAAACCACAGAAGCATGCTCCCTTTTCTAAAACAAAGGATGAAGGCATGTATAAACCGATGGCTGGAATGGGAATACGACGGATTATGTGGATAAAACAACTGGGGAGAAGGGGCCAATGGTGGAGTGATCGCACTCTGGCTGTGGGCAGAAACTTCCCAAGTGTGGGAAGATGCTGGGTACTGATTCCCCCAAGTCCCTGCTGGGCTCGGTGGTGGGACTGGTGGCAAAGTCCTTGGAACAGCCTCTGGCACTAACAGAGCCCTGTGCGGATCACTGCACCGGCAGCCTGTGTGATTAGCAGCAGCTCAGCCTGCTCTGGCTGCAGAGGTTTACAAAGGCTCCCAGGTACATGTTCTTCATGCTCGGTATTCCCGGGGCTGGTTAGTGGCTAACAACAGTTGAGGATAACTTCATGGCAAAAAAAAAGGAGAAAGAAAAGAATAAATGATTAAATAAACTACCTGTGCCTGTCCCAGGGAGCATGATTGGAAGAAATACAACTTTAACTTATCAGGTAAGAAAGAGGAATAGAGCTGAGCCCTGCGGTCCACGCTCCGGCTGCCCGGCTGAGCCTCTCCCCCCCGGCTGGTGATCGCTGGACTCCTGAACTGCAGAGCTCCCCAGTACAGACACCAGGAGCTCTGTGTCCTGGTAGTGCAGCAGAACAGAGCAGGACAACCCCGAGACCATGACAGAGAGGCTGGGAGCCCTAGCCTCTCAGAGAAGAGGGTGAGTCCTAGCCCAGCTGATGCACCCATCACAAACACCCCCTAAGGCATCCCCATTCCCTGGGGACACGTTGGAGATCAGTGTTGTGCACCAAGAGCAAAGCCAAAGCAGTCACCTGCCCCCACACCCTCCAGCAGTGGCTCAGTGGTTGCCCACAGCCCAAATCCTCCTCTGTCCCTGGTTTCAAACACCATCCGATGCTTTGCACCTTGGGCTTTGGGGTTTAAGTTCTGTTTCTTTCAGGCCAATTCGGACAAGGATGTCACAGCATGATCGTGGTCATCTGCTCTCTGCTACGCTGCAGCTAAGCCAGGGCACGTGTCTGGAGCTCAGCGCTGCGCCCATCCCCATGCACAGCTGGGCTGCCCTGGCTCTGCCCCCAACGGCACAGCACCATGGATTAACACAGGATTTAGTCCGGATGAAGAGCAGGCATTTCTCTGTATCCTAATGAGCACCAGCTCAAAGGCAGAAACTGGAACATCCTACAGGCTCTGCGCCTCCCTTGGTAGAAGCCAACTGGCTCCACACCAACCAGGATGGCAGAATGGACACCAATGGGAAGAACCAGCTCACATGTTAAGCTCAGAGCTTGCACAGGCAGCACATGCTGCCTGCTCTTCACCCTGAAGCTACAGTGACCCCTTGGCTGCTGTAACTGAGACTCAGCTACCACCAGCAGCCTTACATCCACACAGGGGTGCACAACGTGCACCCCATGGCCACGTACAAACACGTACAGCAGCAAAACATTGACCAAGATGGAGAAACAAACCACATCTCATGAACCTGCATCGCTGCGGGGATAAAAGGAGCCCAGTTTTCCCTGGGAAGCAAGAGGTGCCTCAAGCAACGCTGCTGGACCGGAGCAAGAAGGTCACCCATTGCCCACCCAGGGTGGTGGGGGTGCTGGAGACCCACCATGGAGTCCTGCAGCAGGTCCTCCAGCCGCGTCAGGCTCGTGTTATGGTCGCAGGAATACTTCCTCTTGATGGAGTCCTGCAGGTTGCGCAGGTAGGTCTCCAGCTCCCGGGCATCGCTGAAGAACTGCAAAGGCAATGAGGGTCACAGAAATCTGCCCAAGCCCTGGGAGCAGTCAGCAGCACACTGCAGCCCCCCCCAGCACCTCAACCAGGAGCTCCCGATGCTCTTCAGGTCTTAAGGCTGCAAGGGCAGCAAGCATCCCACAGGGATGACCAGAACTACATGGAAACCAATCCCTTTTGCCTTAGCGAGACATCCCCAGAGAGCAGCTACGGGGAATGAGATGATTCAGGAGAAAGCAGCCCCCAAATCCCTCCTCCCCTCACCCCCAGAGGGAGCAGCAGCATATGAAGCTCATGCAGTGGATGGGGGCAGGGGAATTTGGGCTGCTCCTCCCAAGTACCTGGAAATAGGCAGCATTCTCCTTCACGTGCTGCTCCACGCACAAGCACAGCTGCTTAATCCACTGCCACTGGGTCTGCACAGCAGCGCTGTAGGCCTGGGAGCCATGGACCAAACAGAGATGACATATCAGGGCGTTGGAAGTGGATGAGCTTTAAGGTCCCTTCCAACCCAAACTATTCCACGATTCCATGATTTGCTGCCCGCTCACCTCGACGGTTTGCTTGGCCGGGTGGTTCTCCAGGGACAGCAGCTCTGCTGTGTCTTGGAGGGAGCGGAAGATGTCCTGCTTCTCATCCAGCTCCGTCATCAGCTCCTGCACGAAGGACACAAGCAAAGTGCAGACCTTGTCTACGGGGAGCTGCCTCACTCAGGCTGCGTCCAGCTAACACAGCACGGAAGCACTGCAGTACCTATCAGCAGCACCACAAGCAGTCCCCTCAGGATGCCTCCTGGGCACCAAACACACGGCGCAGATGTAACACAGGCACTGGAAACCTGCCCAGGAACCTCTTCAGTCCCAGACAGTGCAGTTGTGGGGACAGCAATTTACTCATACTGCTTTAAAGAGGAATCAATTTGCCTTTTCTTCATACTAGTTAAAGATGCCTTTATTCCAAATGGTGACAAAAAATCACCTTTTGATGCCTTTTCCATTGAAACTCAATAGAACAAATAATTTCACCAGCTGCATTCATGAGCTCAATGACTTTAGAGGGAACATCCAACCTCTGGGGGCTTCAGGTTTGCTGGTAGCTGAAGGACCCACAGCAGGCCAAAAGCAGCAGCAGCACACCCCAGAGAGCCCCCATCCCACCAGCCCTGCTCACCAAGAAGTAGCTTTTCTTGGCTGCAATGTTAGTGTTGCTGTCGCTCCAGTCGTAGGCCAGTTCCTCCTCCTCCTTCTCATTGAGCCAGATGAGCTCAGAGGTGGCGCGGGACACAAACCCGTGCAGGCTCTGGAGGTGCCTCAGTCGGAAGCTCGAGGTTTCCTGCAGGCAATGAAGGGTGATTCCTCATCCTGCTCTGCAGTGGCTGGTTTCTTCCCCCCTCCCCAGCCTCGGAGCAGGGATGCTCAGGAGCAGGACAGCAAGGAGGGACCCTGTGCTCCCCAGGCAGTGCCAGAGCCCACTCCAAGCTCACTCACCATCAGCTTGCAGTACTGTGTCTCCAGCTTGCCAAGCGTCTCTGTGTAGCTGGCACGGAAGTTCTGAGACATTTTACCCTGAAGGATGAAAAATGCTCCTGTCACCCAACACAGAAGAGCATCACTTGAAACCCCACCTCCAAACCTCCCTCCCCAGCTCTCCGTGAGCAAGAGGAGGTGGAAGGGTGGCTTAGGGCGGCAGCTTCTTGCACCAACCCAGCATCAATTCAGAAGCTCCATCCTTAAACAACACTTTTACCCACAAGAACCCATCCTGATGCCCTCACCTTCCCACACGAGTTGTGCCATGCACTGTGTCACCCAGCCCGTCCCACTGTACCTCATACATCCTGGCCTCCTTTACACTGGAGCCCAGGTCCTCCACGCTGGTATGGATGTGCCGCTGGGTCTCCAGCTGGGTTTCCACGCTCGGCAGGTCGGTTCCCCACTCTGCCCGCTCCAGTCTCATCTGAAACAGGCCAAGGGGTTCAAGTCAGCTCTCCTCACCTGCAGGAGCATCCCTCATAGGACATGAGGTAAGAAAACCTTCCAGGCCACTCAAGACGGAATAAACACCACACCAGCTCTGGCAAAAGGGCCTAAGCCAGTGCTCCAACACCGAATGATTGCTGGGGCAGCCTACACAAGCTTCACACCTGCTTAAGACCAAAAGAACTGACTGCATCAGTACAGCTTTGCTTCCAGCTCTGAAAGGATCTTCTGACACCCACTGATGAGAGGGGCCACAAGAGAGAGAACCCACAAGGCAAACGTGCTGGTGCTCCCCAGAAACTCTGAACCACCAAAGCAATTATTCCCAGATAAAGCAGGAAAAAGGCCAGAGCAGGCTCCTACCTTCCCACATCAGTGAGAGTGGGTGATGTGCCCCAGAGAGGCAGCACTCACCTGCATCTCCTCCACCCAGGCCAGCAGCTCGTACACGAACCGGAGGCTGCCTTCGTCTTCGGAAGAGGAGATGGCCACCAGCTCCGTCCTGGTCATGGGCTTCCGGAACCAGGATGCAGAGGAGGTGTGAAGCCCTTTTGTCAGGGACTCGCCCTTCAAGTGCGTTGTGCTCAGTGTGGAAGTGGGCACCAGCTCCAGGGTGGAGAAGTGACCTTTCCTGTACAGGTTAGTGCATTCCAGCCTCAATGTCACCAGCTCATCCTGCAGCCGCATGATCCTGGAGGAGCAAGGCTCAGGTTAGGAGATGCACACACACTTCTTCCCCTTCCCCACAGCAGAGCACAGAAGCCCCATGCGCCAGCCTCTGACCATGTTTCTCCATCCACAGACCATTCCAACAGCGCCCGTCTCACCTGAACACCAGCTCCTCCAGCTGGTAGTAATTCTCATCCCGAAGGATCTGCACATCCACCTGGAGCTGACGGAGGAGGCCCTCACACTCCTGCAGGTACATGACCACGTCGTGCTCGTACTGCACCGGCTGCCCTGACTCCAGGTGAGCAGCATCCTGCATGGAGAGAGGAGACTGAGGACACGTGGGCAGAGACAGGACAGCAGCTCAGCATCAACTTCAAACCCCAAGAGAGCTTTTGGTCCACAAGCTCGACTCGAGCAGAACATAAGTTCATCATTCACACCACCCCCAGGATGTCCCCTTTAGAAAAGCTCCTGCAGATAAACTGAAAGCTCCTAATGACAGATGGGCTCCTGTGGTGAGTCCCATGGACAGTCACTTAAATCATCTCATTTCTTGCTTGGGCTTAACTATTTTTAGCTCCCAACCCTCACATCTTTTTCTCCCAGAACAAAACACCCTCTTCAGATGTCTGCTCCCTACCCAGGTACCTGCAGTCTGCACCTGAGTCCTTTCTGCCAAAGGACTTTCTGTCCTCTTTAGACAGATTTGGGGACTTTAGGCCTAATAACCCAACCAGGTCCTTGTGTGATCACCGCATATCCACCATCACCCCGCACTGTCAGAAGAGACAGGAGAGGTGTCCTGGAGAGCCAACCACCCGCACAGAAGATAGGGGCAGAGGCAGGACGATCAGGAAGGGGGAGGATCCCCCCTCACTCACAGCCTGCAGCGTGTTCTTCGCCAGAGTGAGTTTCTCCTCACAGCTCAAAGCACCATTCTGGATTTTGTTAGCGATTTGTAGCAGCAATTCCAGCCTGTGATGACAGAGGGGAGCAGAATGAGAGAGGGCCTTTGGGCCACCCCCCCAGCCAGGGGAGCAGGGGACATCCCCACACTGACCTCTCCACCGCTGGCCGCAGCAGCTTCTCGCGCTCCAGCATCTCTATGATAAGCTTGCCCCACTCCTCCTCCACGTCGTTGGGGTGGTAGCCCTGAGGCAACTTAATGCGTCCAAATTCGATCCATACCTGGGGAAAACATCAACAGAATGGCATCTCCTTCCCTCCTCCTCGAGCTGGCTACAGACTACAGCAAGGAAAGCAGGGCTGAAAGGCACCTCCGCTCCTGCAGAGCGCTGCCTGCTACATCAGTTACCCTGAAGGTTATTTCCACTTCTCCCTTCCAAAATAAACCTGCAACACCCTTCAGTCTTGTTCAAAGCACAACACTCCCACCTACAAGCCTCTGGGTAGCCACGATGCTGCTTACCTCTAACAGTTTGTAGAGCTCCTCTATCCTTCCTTTTTCCTGCTCTTTTGCTGGGATTTCAGTTTCCTTGAAGTGTATGTACTGGTTATAAAGTGCCTGGGATGAGAAAAGCTCATGAGAAACCACTGTGGGGAATGAAACCACGCACCTCTCGACACTGGGCACATGGGATGCTGCGAACTGACCTCATCCAGCACCTACCTTTAGCTCTACAGGGTTCTGGGGGAAGGATTTGTCTGACATGAGTATCGTGTGCTGCTTGATCCAGGAGACGAGGGACTCCACGCAGGTCTGGTACTCCAGCCACCTCGAGTCCACCTCCTGTAGGGTGAGAGGGCCCCTGCAGAGCACTGCCATCGGCAGGTCTCCATGGGGAGAGGCAGAGTGTGGAGGGAACTGAGATGCCACGGTGACACCTAAGGGAGGGATCATTCGCCTGTGCCTCCCTCCTGTGATGCCACCTCAGGTATAGGAAGGAGGAGGAAGATTCTCCTCATAAGCTGCTCTGTGGAAGCCAGTTCTGGTTTCCCACGAGCTCAAACCCATGAACACCACAGCTCTCCAGGCACATCAGCAGCTCACGGGTAGACACAGTAATGGGGAAGCTCCTATCTCCACCTGAGTCTCTTCCACCCATCAACCACTTGCTACAGTGGACAGGGAACCTCCAAACCCTTCCCACACCAAGCAGCTGCCTCCCACATCACTGCCCCAGCATCCCAACTCACGATAGCACTGATCCCTTCTCCTCCCTCGGGGACTTTGGGAAAGGCATCATAGATTGAAGACACATAAGTTATCACGGATTTCTCATCTGGAGAGGGCACGTCCACGTCTGACAAGGAGGAAGGAGAAAGGCAGTGAGGAAGCGGAGCGGGCAGAGGCCAGCATCACCCCACATCACCACATCACCCTGGTGACCCACCTTCAGCGTCCAGCAGCCTGGTGACCCCCAGCCTCTCCGCGATCTCAAAGGCCTGCTCCAGGTTCTCCCGGTTACTCTGGATCTGCACCCTCTCCATGTCCACCAGATCTGGCCTATGAGACACGCAGCACAGCCACAGTGGTGGCAAACAGCACAAAGGTGCCCAGGACGGAGCATCCTGGATGGGCCCCACTGCCCAGGCAGCTCCCAAGGGCTTATCTGAGCTCCTGTCCTGGGCTGGTGTCTCTCTCCAAGGCAACCTGGGAGCACCTCCCCAGCTCATCTCCTTTGGGAAGGGGATCTTTAGGCTATGAGGGAAAAACTCTCTGGGACCTGCCCCTTTCCACACCCGCTCTGTACCCAGCGTGGTGACTTCGGACTGGACAGAGGTGCATGAACCAAAGCGGGTGGTTAAACCTCTCCAGAGGCCACGGGCAGAGTGGAGGGGATGCAGCAGGCACAGGTGCTGCCAGCCCCGCACCAGAACAGAACCACCAGCAAAGCACAGCACAAAGAAACCTCCAGTGAGCACGAAGGAGCCGGGAAAATCCCAACCTCTGAGCACCACGAGCGTGCTGCCCATCATGTGCCCATCTCCTGCCTGCCCCTGCCTGCACAATCCTGCTGTGTCCCTCCCTCCCAAACCCTGCCCGCTCCTCCCAGCCACAAGCAAGCCCAGAGCAGCACAGGGCACTGCTATTCCCAGCTTCCAGGAGATAACTCCTCCCAGGGCTTTGCTATTCTCCTGCAGGCTCCAAGGCCAAGTGCCCTTGACAAAGCAGCTGGGGCAGGACCTGCTGGCCCCAGCGCTGCCTCCCTGCCCATGCAGAGGGTGCACTGTCCCTAAAGGAACTGTGAGAGGTTTAGATGCAGCCGAGGAGAGCTCCGAGATCCTGGGATGACGGTGCAGATGGAAGCGCTGCTATTCATGGAGAGCAGCAAGGGCAGCACTGGCACATCAAACACTGCAGCACTCCCAGTTTAAAAGCCTTTCTTGCCTCTCTCCCCAGCCTCACACAATGCTTTTCCTTGCAGCCTCATGTACTTGTGGCCCTCTCCCAGCATCCACCCTGAGCTACTTGGCTGGAGAGATGATTTCCAGGTAAAGAGACAAAAGCCTCACCTGCATTTCTATGCACTCCAGATCATCACTGACACAGCAGTGGGCAGAGACCCCTACGAGGTCCTCAGCCCTTCCTCCCCCCCAGACGATGCTCTCCGCTGCTCCTGCCTACCTGTATCTGTGGATGAGTGCGTTGAACATCTTCCCATCGCTCCAGCAGGACGAGAAGTTGGTGCATTTCACCCCAATGTAACCTGCAGTCACCTTCTGCGTCCACAGAAGCAGCTTCTCCTTGGCTGACATATCCCCTGACTCACCGCTGATGTAGATGTCGGAGATCTGCAAGGAAGCAGCAGCCATGGGTGATGCAGGAGCAGGAAAAGGTGCCACCAGCACCACTGGTTCCTATGAACTTGCCTGAGATACTGCCAGCTCCTGCCCAGCACCCAGTGTGAGGAGCCCCAGCACCCTCGGGTACCCAGGGCTCACCAGGAACGGTCACAGCCCCATCCAAGCAGCACCCAAGGAAGGACCACCCAACACCACCCCTCATCAGGTCTGCCAACATGGTGGGGGATGCTCCACCCAGAGCATCATGTTGTAAAGAAACCAACTTAAGAAGCAGGAAACAGCATTTGGAGGTGCTGTGTGCGAGGACAGAGGTCTCTCCTTGAGCCCCACTTGGAGCTGCTTGCAGCAGGGCCATCAGCTCCATCCCAGGGGGAAAGGGAAGGATAGGGAGGAGGCTGTTGCATCCCCACTCTGCCTTGCGGTGCCTGGAGAGGCAGTAAGGGGGTGCTGGTGACGGGGGTGCTGTGACCCACCTTCCTAACAAGAGACCAATGGCCACGGAGCCCTCCTAGCCAGACGCCCCGGCCTGGCTGCAGATCCCAGACTTGCACGTGACAGAGCACACGTGTCTCCACATTCCGGCATATTCCTGACTGGCACAGCTTCCTCCTCACCCCGTCCCCCCCCAGCTCCCCAATTAGGACAATTACCCCCTTAATGAAGGGGCAGACAAAGGGGAGGGCGGGAGCTGCTTGGATATTCCAGGGTGCCTGTGGAAAAGCAAGGCTCAGTGGATTCCTCCTCCCAGCACCATAGGGAGAAGGTGTGCCAGGACCCAGCCCAACCGAGCCCCCCAAGCACAGCCATGTGGGTGCTGGTACTGCTCAGGTCCCCTGTGCAGGGACCAGGCAGGTCCTGCAGGACCAGGAGGGCTGGAGGAAGGCTGGAGGATGTGTAATTGGTATGCTGCAGCTCACCGCCCTCTCCTGAGCCGCTCATCACACACAGAACTGCTCTTTGTCAGCTGCTGCCACACCGCCGGCACTGCCTTTAACTCCTCCAGCCCCGCGGCTGCGCTTCCTTAAGGATGCCGGGAGCCAGCAGCGCAGCCGGAATGGATATAGCAGAGGTGAGCAGCAGAATGGGACCCTCCACGTGTGCAGGCAGCAGGGATGGACCCACAAACCTTCACCCGCCCAGCACCCCCTTCTTGATTACCCAGCAACTCCTAATGAAGAGCAGAATGAAACCTCCTTGAACCACCCATCAGCTCTGCCCCACCTGAGCTCCCCAGCGCCCCTCAGGACACTCCTCACAGCACCCAGCTGGGATAAATCCTCTATTTTCAACTATTCCCACAGCACTGGGGCTCTCCACCCGCTGAGCCCTTTCCCGAGGGCATCCTTGCAGGAAACCCTCCTAGAGACGTGCATACGGAGGTGCAGGATGCAGCATCAGCTCCACCCTCCTTTCTTCACATGTCTGTGTCAGGACAAAGATTTAGGGAGGCACCAGCGAGAACAGAGTGCAAACTCACAGGACCTGGGCTCAGCCTCTTCCAAACCCTTCCAGCATCAGCCTCACAAATCAAGCAACCGGTGGCAGGATGCTGAAGGCTCGATGTTGACACCAGCACCAACTCAGCACAGCTACCGGGGCCACAGCCCCTTTCCTGCCCTTCCAATCACACGCTTCTCCTGGGGCGTACAGAGCTTGGCCAAACCCAAGAGCACATTCAGCCCACTCTGCCTCCCCAGACAGAGACCTCCAAACAGCAGCAGCAGACTCCAACACAGCACCATCCCCTCCTCTTCCTCTTAAGAGCAAGCAGAGCCCCTGCTCCTGGTAGCTTAGTGCAGGCAGTAGGATGGGGATACCCCAAATTCACACCCAACCCAGCAGCCCCGGGGGCACATGTGCCACTGGTGACACCAACACAGCCCTGAGAGCCTCTGTGACCACTGGCAGCACACACCGGCTCCAGGGAGCGCAGCTCTCTGCCCACCCATCCTGGGAACACAGGACGGGATGGGTTGATCCCTGGGAAACGCTTCCCAGTGGAGATGCTCAGAAGGAAAAAGGCTTCAGGAGCTTTCTGCACCACCCATGTTCAGCATTAAGTTGCACCTTGCTGACCGTCCCCAGGAGCCATCAGGATCAGGGCTCCACTGAACCAGCCCCACCACCCCGGTGCAAGAGGCGGGTGAGGGTACACGCAGACACTGACCATTCCTCCAGCTGGCCCCGAGCTCCCCCTCCAAGCCTGGCCCCCTCCGAGCCTGGGGCCACCTTCAGCGGGAGACGCCGTGGTCCCACCAGCTCCAGCACGTGTGGCCGGGTCGCTGCCGTACCCCGAGGAGCTCCGGGCTGCGCCCCCGCTGAAGGAGGACGGGCTGCGGGAGGCCGGCGGTCCATGCCCATCTCCCTCCCCAGCCTGAGACGATGGCAACCCCGAGGTTCCTCCCGTGCTGGGGTTTTCTGACTGATCCACCATGGGGGACGGCGTCGACAGCTCCGAAACGGTGCCCGGCTCTGGTGCGGTAGGGCAGGTCCACACAGCGCTGGAGCCAGGGTTATCGCTGCCTCCTCTCCCCCAGGCATCCACGGTGCTGCTGGCTCCCAGCTCCTTGCTCTTCCCTGGCTCCTCAGCACCGGTCGGGGACAGGACCCCCCCGGGGTGGCCATTGGGGCGCAGGGGCAGCAGCACAGCCCTGCGGCTGCCTGCGCCGCTCCTCTGCAGCTCGACCAGGCGGCTCACTGCCCGCTCGCAGCCCTCCTCAGCCGGGTTGTCCAGCAAGCGGGCGATGACGGTGGTGCCTTCATCCCCGGCAGCGTCTGCGCCCGGCTGCCGCGGCTCCGGCATCAGCAGAACCTTCTGCACCTCACCCTGGAACCGCTCCTTCACCTGCACCAGGAGCCCCGGGTGCAGCGCTGCTGCCGTGGGGTCCCCGCGGGCAGCCGGCTCCTCTGCTCCCTCCCGAGGGGCTGCCTTCGACTTCAGCACATCCTCATCCTCACGCACCTCCAGGGCTGGGGCTTCCTGCTGTGGGGCTGCCTCCGGCATCGCTCTCCTCTTCCCCCTCCGCCTCCGTTTGAAGCGGACCCTTTTTTTAGGAGACAGGGGTGCCTTTCCCACTGCTTTTTCCTTCTGCTCTTTAACGCAGCCCAGAGAATTCCCCATCTCCTCCTCCTCCTCCTCCCTGGCAGGAACGCAGCTGAGCGAGTCCCCGGCTCCCGAATCAATCCCGCACGGGGCTTCATGGGCTCCGAGGTGTGCCGTGCTCTGTGCCGCGGGGTGCCCGTGCCCGGCGCTCCCTCCCTCCAGCCCCGCCGCCGCTCCAGACAGCCATCTTACAGCCTGCGCTGCCAGCACACACATTCAAAGCATCTCACTGCAGTTCAGAAATCACTTGACCTAAAAGCAGAGGGAGCGGGGATTGGCTGCGGCTCCTGTTCTCCAAACATGAGGTAATGGGAGCACGGCCCTCGCCAACACAAACAGGGAGCAGGAATCCGGCAGAGGAGAGGGGAGGAGGGTGGGAACGGGGAGGATAAACCCCACAAACCGAGGGGAAGGTTGGTAAAGGTAGGATAAAGGAAGGGGTGGGAAAGAAACGGGGTGGGGGGAAGCAGGGAGGAGTCAGAGCGGCTCTGCACACACAGCAGCGGGAATGCGCCGGCTCCACAAGGATGCTCCTGGCCAATTCGGGAGGTTTGCTCCTGAAATCTTAATGCTGACAGCCCCAAGAGCTCTGCTGTGGGCTCATGTGCCCACCCTCCTGCCACGCTCACCCAGCTCAGGGCATGCAGCAGCAGCACAAGGCACCTCGGGGACCTGGCACCAGGGAGACACAGTCTGGGGTCCCAACCAGCGCCGATGACTCCATCCCAGTCCAACCCCTCCTGAGGGCAGGTTTTGACCGTTTCAGCCCTCACCAGCTCAGAGGGGCCAGAGCAGGGCAACATGCACCAAAAGCAGGGATGAGACAGAAAATGGGGAATAGGAAAGGCAGAAAGATGCGGATACGGAACTCAGCCCCAGCAAGCAAGGCTGGGAGGGGAGAAAAACACTATGAGGAGCAACCCAGGAGATGACCCCAAGAGCTCCCAGGGAATGTGGGGCAGGCCCCACACTGCTCCAGCTCGCTGCTCCACACTGCCACCAGCCCTCCCCAAGCCTCTCCCAGCCGCCTGTCCTCAGGCGATGGTACGGGGACATGGGAGATTAAGAGGTTCACAATGGAGCCACAACCCCAGAAACAATCCCATTAGCCCAGTGGGGAGAGGATGTGCAGGCTCATGGCACCTGCCCAGCTCCCCACGGGACCCCTTGTCACCCACCCTGTCCCCCACAGCAGGGCAGCACCATCCCCTCCCAGCTGGGCATGGAGGGCAACCAGGACCTCCTGATCTCCCCTCGCTGGTCTCCTGCAGCAGAGGATGCACCAGGACTGAACCAACCCAAAGATGAGGACCACGGGCATGGGAAGCCACCAGCCAGGGTCCCACCAGAGACAACAGCGACTGCTCAGCATCCAGATCCTGCTCAATCCCAGCTGCTTCCCACAGGCAAACCACAAGCCAAGAGCCTCGCCAGCAGCCTCACACCCAGTTTATCCCCATGCTCCCCCCAAAAGCACTGCTCACTCATCCTCCAAGAAGTAAAACCTTCCTTACAAGGTCCCAAAGGCAGCATCAGCCTCATCTGGAAGATGCCAGCAAGGATGCAGGAGGGAGCTGGGAGACAGCAGCTTCCAGGAGCTTGGTCCCGCAGAGGGAGCGGCCCCGGCATTAATGCCACATAGCTCACAAGCTGCTGACAGCAGCAGTGCTCCGCAAGCCAACATGCCAGCACACTGGTGGCATGCGGGGCTGTGCCCTGAGGGCATCAAAGCCACAACTGGGTAATTTGAGGTACTGAAGACCCAAGACCCTGTTTTGCAAGAGCATCTACAGCACACAATTGCTGGAGACGGTCCCAACTGCGTTCCGCAGCCGGGACAGAGCGCTTCCCCTATCCCTGTCCTGAACCACTGTCATGCAGCTGACATTTTCCATTCCAACAACCACACAAAGGGCTGGGAGCGCCTCGGGATAACAGCCCCACGCGGGTGGGAGCTCAGCCCGTTCCTCCATGGATCTGCTCTTCTCCAGAGCCATCAGCTGAGCAAACAGCTACTGCCAACAACCGCAGCGCCAACCGGAGGCCACCGCACACAGCCCATCGTTAATGATCCCATCAGGGAAACAATGGGAAAAGGGTGTTGCTGCTCTCCAGTACCAGTTCCATGATCCTGCAATGGGTGCGGATCCTCCAGACCAATCCATGCAGCAGCACAGCCACGGAACTCATAGACAGACGGATGCCAGCGCCATCCCACCCCATCCACCCCACATCCTTCAACAAGAAGCACTCATGACCTACCTGGAAGTGGAGGATGATGGTCCATATGAGCCCCAGGGTGAGCTTGGGGTTGCCATCCGTAATGTCATCGTTGCGAATGTTCACCAGTTTCACCTGAAAGAGAAGCACCAGGGTCAAAGCTCAGCCACAGAAAGCAGGGGGACATGTCCCTGACCACGCTGTCCCCATGGGCCACCCCAAGCACTTCAGTGGGGACACACAAGACCCCAATGCTTCCTGAAGCAACAGCGAGGCCACCCCATGCCCTGTCTCAGGAAGGATTTTTCCCATCTCCAGCACTCTCCATCTGGAATTGCTTTCCCAGCACTTAATGGCTTTATTTCAGCCCACCCAGAGAAGCGCCTCGTCCCCAAAGCCCTGAGCACTGGTGCATAATTTAACAGGCACAGAGCATGGGTAGAAGAGGATGGCTGAGCTTCACCAACTCCTTCCCGGGTTCAAAACCAGGCTGCTTGGGTTGGTTTTCAACTCTAACGAAGTAGAAACACCAATGCTGAGGGTCCTCCCCCAGCACCCACCCAGAGCCCCATCCAGGCAGATTCCAGTCCCAGAGCTGCCTGGCCACTGCTCCTGCTCTCCCTACAGTCTCCATCCCGGGAGCTGCCACGTGCTTTGGGCTCTTTTTCCCTGGTGGGCTCTCCATGGAGTGTCCCCACTCCCCAACAGGGCTCCACAATCAGTCTCCAGCAGGAGCATATGGGAAAAGACTTCCTGCTTCAAAGGAAAAGCTGTTTCATCCAAGTAGAGGAACAAGCTCCCAAGAGCCCCCGGCAAAATGTCTCGATCAAGGGGCTGGGGAGGAGGAGCAGGGGGCTGGAAGCAGCTCACCCGCCCTGCAGTGGGGTACAGTCACGTTTATTCAGTGCCCCCAGGCCAGCAGAGAACTCTGCTTCAGCAGGAACTGGTAGGATTCATCATCACCTTGGCATATCTGGGGAGCATCTCAGTGGGGAGACCTGACCCAACAGGCAGAACGGGACACGCGGCCCCGGGGGTTCCACCTACAGAGCCAACAAGTCTGGGGATGCATCCCAGTGCTCCAGGCGGATCCCGCCCAGGGGTGCGGAGGATGCCTGGGCTCTGCACAGGCACCGCGGGGCCAGCACCTCCCAAAAGCCTGCCCTCTGAAAGCCAAAGGGTGATGCTGTCTGTCCATGGGATGGGCCACAGCCGCCCATTCCCGGGGCTGGGATCTGCCAGGGAGCCCCAACTGAGGCTTTCTGGGGAACAGAAGTGGTGTCTGTGACATCTGCAATCCCCTTCCCACAGCTGCAGTCTGGTCCCACATTTTGATGTTGGTTTTTGTGCTGCACGGGCGGTTCTGAGAGCGAACAACACCTACGGGGGAATGTCCCTGAGAGCCATCCTCAACCAGCACTGGCACCACGGGGATGGGCACACCCTGGCACAGGCTGGTGCTGCTTCTCAGCACCCTTCCCGAGTCCCAGCTGGGGGAAAGAACCACAAATCACCCAGCTCTGCTCCTGGATGAGCCCAGCTCTGCTCCTGGAT
>JAOEHY010036790.1:0-22533 GCA_025447955.1 Psilopsiagon aurifrons | reverse complement strand
TACCTCTTTGGTCAGCTTGAATCAGATGCCCCGTCTCTGCTCCCTCCCGGCTTACCCTCCTCCCTGGCAGAGCATGAAACTCAGAAAGTCCTTGGCCAGACCAAAATGTACTATCAGTAACCAAAACACTGGTGTTATCAACACTGTTCCCCAGCCGAAAGTCAAAAAACACAGCTCCACACCAGCTACCAAGGAGAAAAACGACTGCTACTGCCGAACCCAGGACAAATAGGTGCAAGTTCTAGACCACACATGCCTGCAGCATATCTTTGGACTGTAAGAGGAAGGGACGTGCTGAGGCTGTGGTCCTGGGTCAGAGGCATTGGCCGGAGCTCTGCACCCTGCACCAGGACCAAGAGCAGTGTTCCTGAAGCTGCACAGTGAGGACATGAGCGCTTTCTGCACCATGACCAGGCAGTTTTGGAAAATGAAAGTGCCGTAAGGCTAAGCATTTATATAGGCCCTAGAAATCAGAGGACTGGAGACTCTGCTATCTGTTCTGCATTTCTTTTTGGCTCTTCTCCCCCCTCCCTGTTCCAGGAGAACTGCTGCCAAAGTTAACCCTTATGCTTTCCTCTGCTCCTTTCACTCTCTTCCAGGCTTTTTCACTTCTATGCTTCTCATTCTTCCTCTTCTGCTTCTCTGTACTATTCTGTCAGGTATTTGTCTCTGATATAATTTCTCCTACTTTCTGCCTTTATGTCCTTCATACTTTACTTGCCCCTGTCCTATCTGTCTACACTGCATGTAGGCTGCTCAGCATGCCTCATTTAAGCGTTGCCATCAATGGAGGAAGGAAGTAATGTCTGGCAGCCTTGGAGAGAAGTCTGGATTGCTTGTCACCTTGGCCTTAGCTGCCATGGTGGTCAAAATAACTAAGCTGTGTATATATAGGAGTAATGTGAGTATATCCCTGCATGTTGTATACTGGGGTATATGCACACACTGCTCCCTCCTTAGTGTCAAAGAAAAACATAGGCAGCATCCTGTCCTATCCCCTCTATTAATAAAACGTACCAGTGGCATCATTGCCTCCACACAGATCTACATCAAGGGAAGAGCAAACCTGCTTTCCTCATACTTCAGAAATTCAGTCAGCATAGATCACCTTTGCTGTATGCCAAGAGGGACTCTGCACCAAATCCTAGTAAAAGCTAAGGGCAAATGGTTAAGGTATCTGGAGTCAGGTGTGCTGTCCCACTACACATTAGCCCAGGTGAGTTGGGGTTTACAAAGCCTCCAGCTCTGGTTCATTTAAAAGCAGAATTTGAAGGCATCTGTCAGGGATGTGGAGGTCTTTGTTGAGACCAGGTCAATGAGGACATGGTTACTGGCTTTCAGGAAGACCCCAGAAAGACAACCCACAGAGAAGTGAATGGTTGTCAAGTGTCCTTGGTGCACACTAACATTCTTTCATCAAGAAGCTCCATCTTGAAGACCTAAAGAGGGCTCCAGTGACAGCTGAGAGAAGGTTTTATACCCTTTGTGTCCCCACAGAACACAATACCTTTCCTTAGACACCAGAGAAGCCACACAGCAGAGAGCTGCTGGAAGTGAGCTTTGTTCTTGCTCCCACGAAACAACTCTTAAATTCCCTAAATTGTTCTTTCTTGGGCACATGATGACTTCATATCTTATTGACTGCAGCAAATGAGCCTTTACTGAGCATGTATATTTTATACCTTAAGAATGACTGCCTGTAATGTAGTTGGTAAAAGAAGCGGAACTACAAGTGAATTACATCCATTATCCCTAATGAGTAAAATTTGCTTACTGCAAACTCCTGAGTAATGCTGAAAAAATGATAGATAAATGCAACCAAAGTGATTCAGCCCCAAAAGTTTCAAAGGTTATTGGGAATATGCACCCAGACAGTTGGCTGTAACTGATGAAAAGGCTGTTGTCAATAGAGCTCAGTGTTCTTTGTACCAGTTAGTTCCAAGTGATTTCATTCTGCACAGAACTGTTATTCTGCAGAGCACTGGGATTTGAACTGGTGAGACAGCAGGGGTGGCTCAGAATTGTACTGCTGTTCCACACACAGAGAAAAATCAATAGAGCCTTTTCCTGGTCTCATGAAAAAGTCACACCTTTCTATGATTTGAAGAGAGAAGGGTTACAGTAGATTCTGTCCTGATTGCAGCACACAACTTTTTGCAAGGGCTCAGCCTCTTGGAACCAGACAAGCCCCTTTGGTCAGCTTTGGCCCCACAGAACTGCGAACCTCAGCAGACTGGATCAAAGCCTATGCAACTCCCTGTGCTCTATGGAAGCTGCTACAGAGGTCTGATTAACTGGAGCAGAAAGCAAGTCCTTCTGGTCTGGCTGAGAGGCTGCCAGTAGGTGCTACTGGGATTGCTGTCTGCCAATCCAAGCTCATGCTGCCCATAACTCTGTGCCTTATGTAGGTGGTGCATGAGGCACTGGACCAGAAAATCTGGCTGTATGCAGATGCGACAAAATGTGCTGAAACTTTATTGGAGTGATAATGGGAAATAAACACCCTTTCATTTCCTAACACCTTCTTGATAAATGTAAAGGAATAAATGTCTTTGCCTGAAGTTTTGTTGCTAGTCAGAGCTGAAGGAACATGCTCTTCAGAATCACTTTGGTATCCCTGCTTCCTCCTTTTGACTGCATGGAGATGCCTTTTATGTATCATGGCTTGTGCCCTTTGTAATAACTGGTGCAGACCATTTTCATGAGATTCTGTTACTGTTAAGTGTCTGTTTTCTTTAATTATGTCCTCTTGAGAATGTGTACCAAAAAAGGAGATTCCCTGAGGGACTGCATGGTCATGCACTTATTATAGAGTCGCAGACCCACAGGATGGTTTGGGTTGGAAGGGTCCTTTAAAGATTGTCTACTCACAGACACCTTACTCAGCAAGACTACTGGGTTTAAATTCCTAATTTCACTTTACAGATTTTTTATTATCTCACTTCCATGGGTTTCAAAGCAGACGTCTACCCTGAGAGCCATCCCCCAGAAAGGCTATACAGAAGCCAGCAAGATACTGGCTAATCAAAAACATTGGCAAAATGGTTCCAATACCTCTTTGCTTGAAGTTATTTAGGAAAGCAGGAATAGGACAGTACTCAAATTCTTGAATGAATTCACAACTGAATGAACTTCAACAAGAAGTTTGTTTACTCTCTCTGAAGCTTCCAGGAAAGGTCCCAGAGTCATGAAAAAGAAGAAAGAAAAGAGACGAACTTGAACAAAGAACAGTAGAAGTCTTTTCTGTACACATGAATCTTGCAAGATTTAAGGCTGACATTTCATGTGTTTGGCACCGTTCACAGAAGGCAGAGGCTGTCCTTGCACTGTCCCATTTCACCTCACTGCTCTTCAGTCCTGAATCAAGATTACTGCAGCCACAGCTTCCACGTGATCTCATTATAACCCAAGGAAAATTCACCTGGCTGCTTCCTCCTCACCCCAGTCCCCTGTGCTGCCCGCTCCCCCTTGGCTGTGGAAGCAGGAGCTGCTCCATTTTCCCAAGAGGCCAAGAAGGACAAACGGTCAGTCCTGCAACGCTCGGTATCGCTGAGCTCTGAACTGCGGCCAGCTGGCTGGCTGTCAGCATGCAATCCAAACACCGGCCAAGGCTGTGCTGGCTGCAATAAACCCTTCAGGACTGCAAAACAGGTCAGAGATCTCAAAGAATACAGCTCTGCTTTGATAATGATTAACAGAATGGTGGCAAAAGTCCCTGAGGCTTTGGCTGGCTCTGTGTGTGTGCATGAGCACGTGCATATACCAGTGCGAAAGTTTATCTGTCCCAAGCCCAGAAAACTCTTTGCAGGGCAAAGCCTGTTTCCTGGTGGGCTATTCACTCAACTCAATCTATGGCATAGCATTCCTGATTTTCTGTGTGTTGGCAGAGAATTCCCTTTGTGATTAAAACCAAGAGTAAAAACAAGCGTGAGGGACCAAGTTAGCATTTCTCTGATTTCTGTAATGAATAGACATGAAAGACCAGATTCCAGTCTCTGGTTCACGGATGTGAATCTGAAATTGGAGACAACTGGAGTTTTCTTGATTTTGGATCCCCTGACTGAGAGTAGAATCGGCAAATTGGACCTGAACCGATAAAACATAATCCTGAGTGTTGTGCTGCATGTCATTGCATATCATAACACCAAGTGGTGATCTGTTAGAGTGATAATTTCCAAAGTCAAATAATTTTCCAGTTACTTGTAGATCCCATGCAATTTTCCCCTTGTTCTTTATTTCTAGATGTTATGCTTTAGAATCAAAAAGTCCAGGAATTTTTCCTGTGTTTTACAAAGCTCACTGTCATAAATTTTGGGAAAACAGGAGTTTAAAACAAATGCAACTATAATACATGAGATCATTACTCTTGGAATATAAATGCCTGGGGGTCTGTGTGCATCTATGCACATATAATGGGTCTGTAATAGTATGTGAATGCGCTCTGTTGTTAGATGGACAGCAGGTATTAGGAAGTATAACATTCTTTATGAGATCTGAATCATCAGAAGTACCTACTTTCACTCCCCCTGTGCTCTGTTGTATTTAAAATGCGTTTCAGAAGGTGAAACACTGAAGATGGATGATAAAGACAGAGTGGAGACAGAATCCCCTTCGGACCCTTTTTGGTTTCCTTTTGGTGGAGGGGTCAGCAAATAGACTCATGGACACAGCTTTTGTTCAAGATAAGCTCTCTTCTGAAGAAAAAACTTCATAAACACGCTGACTACTCCTTACAGTTGAAATTGACCAAGCATGGTCCCAAATGAGCTCCACCACAAACCTGCTGCCACCCCTGGAAAAGCACAAGGCTCCACTTTGCACTGCTGAGGCACCTAGAGCAGGCAGCAAAGATGCAGCATGCCCCGCAATAGGGCAAGTAGCTCTGCAAGGATTGCCAAATCAGGTCCCTTGTAATCAATGGCCGTTTCCTTCCTTTGTCAGGATTTTGACTGGCAATCTGATGTTTGCATGAGTTTCCTCTATCCCAAGCCAGAGTCAATAGAAAAGCAAATGGATAATAAATAAATGGAGACCACAAAAATCCTGGGTAAAATTGGATAACATTCCTTGACCTTCCCGCTCGTAAAGCTGCATTACTTCCTCCTCTACAATGAAGATTAGCTATTATATAGTATTTACATTAGTTTATATGGCTACATCCTCAAAGCCTTTATTCAGCTAAGTAAGGCTCTGCCAAAACCAAGGTGTGGGTTTGCAGAGGCAGTGGGAGCTGTGGCTTCCTATTAGCATGGCCAGTTCAGGCTCCTGCTGTGCTCATGTGCTCATGAGGAAGGCTGAAAGACTGCAGTGAAATAAATGCCCAGTTCTTGGACAGTGATTGCTAGGCCAAATGAATTCAGCCCCCTGAAAGACCACTACATTTAGCTTAGGCAAAGCAAAGGCAGCAGAACCCAATTTCAGCATCAGAATATTTTTGTGTGCATTGTTTAAGTCTTCCATTGTATGCGTGTGGAAGAGGAAGGCAACAGCTGAAGAAGCAGTCACTTTTCAAGTGATTGCATCAGTTCACAAAAAACAACACTTCTGAAATCAGCATTGTAAAGCTAGAAGGAAAAGCAGGACTTCCAAATGAATGTAATGAAGCCCTTTCCATTTGTTCTGCACTCATCTGTAGCAGAAATGTCAGGAAATTTCTTTATCCTGGAGAAATAAACACCGTAACAGTTTCCCGTTTTAAATGAGCATTCTACTAGGGAGTTGATTAGGGATTTTTAAACTCTGCTTGCTGGTCTTTCTCTGATGAGATAAATAGCTTAATTTACTTTATGATATTACTTAGATTAATTAGCTGGTGTTTACATGGACTGAAGCATTCAGAGCACTATAAATGTTCACGCTTTTTGTAGAATTCATTGCATGCAACTCAGAGCACCTTTGAAGTGTTTGTTATGAAAGATTAAAATATTCTGGACTTCATTCTTTCCTTTGCTGAGGCTCAGACAGATGTTTCCAACACTCTTCCCCAATCTCTTAATATCATCCAAGAATAACATGGGAAAAAATGCAGTGCTGCCTCAGACAGACTCCGTCCCATGTTCACCCATCCCACATCTCTGCCCTAGCAATCCAGGCAGGTTTGAGAAGCTGAAGTCCCTGTTGAATTGCTCCTTTCAGTTACTTGCTGATTTCTTCTTTGTGATTAACATATTTATTGATGATAGCACCTGGCTGTTATGGCCTGGAATAAAAATGGCTTTGGGATTTCCCTGGAAGCAAGGATTTAAACCTTGCAGTACCTGGTTATAGGAAGCTGTGGATACAGCTGCTTCCTTCCTTCCTTCCTTCCTTCCTTCCTTCCATAGCAGTGCTTGTGTTTTCCCTTGCTGCCTGTATTTTACATGTTTCAGCCTCTCCTTTTGCTTCTTAGCAACACATTTTCAAGGCAACAGTGCCCACACTTTTGTCATTTAGCCTCAATATTCATTGCATAAAGACACAACCACACAGATTTCAATTTAGCTGATCTCTGCATCATGGGAAGGGGAGCAGTTGAGGAGGATGTGACAGCACGCCAAGTTGCTAGAAGGGAGCTAGACTGGTGGCCAAGGATCAGAAACTGTGTCCGTGGCCTGTCTGAGTCCTACCAGGCATCTGTGATGGTGAACTGTTCCTCTGCCTCACTTTAAGTCAGTCTGCCAGGGCTCTAGGCAAAGGGCTTGCCTGGCCAGATGAGTGTGAGCCAAGGCCCTTGGGGCTCCTCCTGCAGTGCATGGAGAGCAGCAGTCCTACCTGACATGCATCTGGGCTCTGCCCAAAGCATTGACATTTGCAGCAGGGCAGAAAAACCGCTAAGAAAGCCCTTTTCAAATGCTCTGTTGACCTAGAACTGCAATTTGCACTCTTCTCCCTTCTTACATACACAGACTAGCTGCATGGCAGGCAATAGAGAACTGTCCTGGCAAGATGGAGATGCGAACTGAAATGTGTTTGTGCAGGGGCTGGACTCACATCTCTGCCATCCTCAAGGTGTGTGCTACCTGGCAGGCAAAATCAGGGAAGGTATTAGAGGAAAGTGCTCTGATGGCTCAGACTGTGGTTCATTAATGCACCAGCACATGGGTTCCACAAAGCTACCCTGAACAATAGATGCCTCTTCCAGCTGTAGGAGAGAAAGAAGTGCTGTGATTTGTGCATGAAAGTGCCAGGTTCTGTATTTATGTTTCAGAAACAGCCACTAAATCACTCCTTCAAAGACCATGTTAAGAATCTAGGGGGACTCCATGTTAGGATCCAGGTTGAACATCATGCAAACAGTGAGACCAGACTCCACACACCTGGAGCCTTTTCCTTGTGTAACCCAGACCCTGCTGGGAATTTAGGGCAGACACTTACACGTCGTACTCACCTATAGCTGTCAGCACATGCTCTTTGCACACACCTGAACATTGCAGAGTGACTTAGCCCTTTGACACAGGTTGATCTCCAGTGTTTGGTTCAAAGGAACCCTTTGTCACTCTAAAGATGTGTTCAATCCCTCGCATGTTTAAAATGCCTCTCTCCGGGAATTCAGCGGGAATGCCAGTGTTCAGTACAGGGAATTTTGTGTTTCTTATCGGCTATTTCAGGCTGTGGCAGGATGCTGTGTCCTCGTAGGGATGAGAATTTGCTCACTCTCTGATCCTGCAGGTACTCCTTCCTTCCTTCCACACTCTGGTCTTTGCTATGGCCTGTCTGCTCTGAATCCACTTTCCCATACACAAGGATGTGTTTTGTGTGCTCCTCAGTGTTGTGGGGTTCATACACCTCCAAAGATTTCCCTTGGACTTAATGAATGGTACACATTATCCTTACTTGACATTTCCACAGCATTATGGACAGGTGACGGGAATATTGCTTTATAACTAGAAAGATACAGAGAAAGCTGACAAAGGTGATCAAAGGTACAGAAAGGCTTCTCTGCATATTAAAAACAGGTAAAGATAGCACCTGAACCCAGGAGCCAGACAGGAAGATATGCTAGTGGGTTATAAATTACATGGAGAAGATGAATGAGGAACCACCCATCAGCCTTTTTAATAGAAGAGCTCAGGCAACTCACACAAAACCAGCGGGCTGCAATTTCAAGGAAAACAAAATGCATTTTATTTTTATACAGTGTAGAATTTGTATGGTTGCGCAGTGTTTAAATCTGTGATGCTGCCCATGAGAATATATTATGGGTGTAAGGTGCACAGGTTCACATATGTTTTGGACATGCTCAGGGAGGTAAAATCCACTGAGGTGTTGTAAGTGCAAAGGCCCCAGAGGCCCCCAGGCTGTAGATTACTGCATGATGGAGCACATGTTTTTGAGACCTCTCATACACTTGCTTGGTCCTTCTACTTTTCCTTGAGCCACTTCTGTGGTTTTCTCCATTAGAGATGGGCATCAACACAACCTTAACAAGCCTAAACAGCCTCTTTCTCTCTTTAGCCATCACCTGGGGACAGGGTGCTGGGCTGGCTTGGTATGGCCATGCCTATGTTCTTACCATCATCCTTGTGCCGTCACTGCAGTGACTGGCAGTGTTCTTCTAAACATTTTGAGAGCTGCTCAGGAGCTGGGTCTGGTAACTCCCTTCGTACTCCAGCTGCTGGATTTGCACACAGCTAATTGCAGATAATCACGCAGTTGAACATGGGACCAAGCTGCACTCTTGCAGCTGCTCCCCTGTCAAGGCACTGCTCCTTGTAGCCAGGGATGCTGAGGACTGGGAGAAATGCAGCCCTCTCACCTCCCTTCCTACCTCCTCACCCCAGGCAAAAGAAGGGTGAATTTCTGAGCATGCAATTTCAGCTTTGCCTTTCCATCACCTGTTTCCTCATTCACATTTGGTTTCAAAACAGCCACACACAGTGACAGACATGGCAGAGGTGGCACCAAGAGGTTGGCAGATTTTAGGAGCAGATGATCAGCGGCTGGTATTGGGCAAGATTAAACTACACTAGCTCTGCCAATTAACTCAGCAGCACTGAGCTGAGGGTTGTTTCCTTTCTTTCCCATTTCCCCTGAAAGCTAATACACTGCAACACCAGCAAAATGTCAGCAACCCCATTATTATTTTACCCTCACAGCAACGTCTGAGCACAAAGCTCCCAGTCATTGAAACCACTTGAGTTTGGCCTCTGGTCCTGGCTCTGCAGCCTCCCTGTTTAATACAAATGATCAGATGTAATCGCTGCAGTGCCCAAGCAGCCCCGGCGCAGCTCTCACCACAGCTGCCAGGCAAATCATGACGAAGCAGTCCATCAAAAGGAGGATGGGTGCTCCCCTAAACAAGGAGAGCTTGTGTGACAGCAGGGATCACAGAGGCTTACTGCCCCATGGAGAACAGGGCAGGAGGGCTGAGAGACATGAGGAGAAGGAAGTGATACCTGCTGTGTGCCCAGTGGGTGACCAACAGGGATAAGGCTGGAGCACAGACTGCCATGGCAACACAGTTTGGGAAGGCCTCCGCTGCAGCTGGTTCCACTGGTGTTACATGGTGCCTCAGCTCGAATGATGAGCACATTGGCTGGACTGCATGGAACAAGGATGTGCTAAGCTGGGAACAGCCCAGTCCTTGTGTCTGAAGGGGAATAACAGCCAGTTAGCCTTTGACTGTGACACTGGACACAGCCCAGGCCATAAAGCAGTTCTTATGCGTTCCCTTGGTATCATGCGGACACTCAGGAGCAGACAGAGTGATGGAGCTGGGTTTGCTTCATTTAGGATTCAGCTGCTGTTTTCAATACCCAGCAGCCCACACATGCTGGCCAGCAGAGCCATCAGCATCATTGCCTCACTGCCCGGTGAGACTTGCCGCTTGCGGTTCCCTTGGATCTGTGTGCTGCTTCTGACCCTGCCTGAGGTGGGGCTTCCCAGCAAAGAGGGCAAAGTGGTGGTAAGGTGAATTCGGAGCTGCTTCGGGAGCTGCACTCAGCTCTGGGCCAGCCAAAGCCTGCCTGCCTAGATACCTGCCTCGCGGTGGCTCCAGCATTGAAGGTGATAATGCCTGGTTACAGCTCTGCTTTGGCCTGGAGGGTTCATCACAGCTCTCACTTGTGTGGGTTCCTTGGTGTCTGAGAAGTCAAGAGCTCAGCTCCAGCTGTTAGCTCAGCGAAGTTTCTGGGAAGGGCCCTTGTCCCCATCTGGCTGTGCACTTCGGTGACATTCATGCAGACAGGATTTTCTTTGAAAGCTCCGTCCCACTGCCAGGTCAGGCTTAATACTCAGCATGGGGGGACACTGCCAGCTCCACTCTGCATGCTCAAACTGAACAAAGCCACAAAGTAGTCAATAACAATTCACTTCCCTTCTTGGAGGGTGTGTGAAGAGAAGCCTAACATGGGTCTGCTGTCATTAGGTATCCTTTAGTGGGGTCATTGATAGGGCAAGGTGAAATAGCTTTAAACCTAAAGAGGGTAGATTCAGGATGGATACAAGGAAGAAATTCTTCCCTGTGAGGATGGTGAGGTGCTGGCACAGGTTGCCCGGAGAAGCTGTGGCTGCCCCATCCCTGGCAGTGTTCAAGGCCAGGTTGGATGGGGCTTGGAGCAACCTGGTCTAGTGGAAGGTGTCCCTGCCCATGGCAGGGGATTGAAACTGAATTAGCTTTAAGGTCTCTTATGACCCAAACCATGCTGTGATCCTCTGGCTCCAGGATTATGTGGATAACAAAGTAAAAGGCATCCTTATAAAACTGGCCCAGGTCAGCAAATCAGAAGTGCTCGGGAAGGTGGGACTAGGATGTTGCATGATCTGAAGTGCAGAAATGGAATGAAAGAAGGAAAATGAAATTAATGCAAAATAATATGCAAAGTTTCATGTTCTTGAGGAAGAAAACTGAGAGTGATACAGCGAGAACCTTCAGGTCATTACGCGAGGTATAGTGACCATATTCTCTATCTCTACCAACAGCAGGACAAAAGTAAGCTGGCTTCTGTAAAATACATGGGACACAGGAACATTTTCCAGGCTCTAGATCCCGCTGCCATGTCCCAGCCCCTGTTTGTGATGGGATCCAAGTGCACATTCCCTTCATTTCCCAAGATGTTGGTTTTGAAAGGATGGCCAGGTGCCTGGGGCAGGGATAAAGATGTCACAGGCTCCAGCAGCTCCTGTGGAGAAGGCATTGGCCTCACTGCAAGCACCCAGCCTGGTGCACAGCAAGGCTTTGCTGCAGAGCAATCAGCTTTTGAAATGAAGACTTTATTTCTCAGGGCACTGGTAAGCACAGGGAAATTGTACAATCCATATGTAGCCCATAATAGGCCAATTGGAGGCCTTTGAAAACCAGGCTAGACAAAATCCTGTCAGAAGGTATCCAAGCAGATGAGTTGCAGTAATTAATCTCCTTCAGCCTATTCTATTTGATCTCTGATTGAGAAAAAGCTGTAATCTTCGCACATTTTCTTTTTGACAAAAGTGTGTTTTTTTTATCAACACGCACAAAAAAATAAATCCAACCCCACTACTTTCAACTTGCCTTTGACTTCAGGAAATCATGCTCATGCTGGGAACTTCTCTGTTAGATCTATCACTGCTTGGAAACCAAATACCCTGGGGCCTTAAAAATGCCATCATCAAACAGGCTAAATAGGTAAACAGACATTCATGAACCAGAAAGCTGGCAGGATGCATCAGGTAGAAAAGTCTTTGAAAGAGAGTGTCTATAATAAAAGACAATTATAACAACATGTGACCATAGCAACAGTGAAGCGAGATGCAGAATGGAAGAGGTAAATATTCCCTTTACAGACGGATGTCTCTCCTGTCTTCCATTGAAATTATGCGCTGAAAGCTCACATCAAAGATTTGTTCAGAGAATTGTTATCTCTGAACCCTGTGCACACACACAACTCCCCTGGGCCTCAGAAAAGCCTTTCCTTCATTTTACAATGTGAATGTTGTTTCACGGGGATGTATTTGGATGAGATTGTAGGAAGCAAGCTTGGGAAACCTAAAGAACAGTAACAGTGATGGCCCCCCCGCCTGCTCTCCTTCAGCAGTGATGCCAAGTCTCCTGCCATCCCCAAGGAGATCCCTGCTATTCACTGCTTCAAGTACCTGCAGCCCTAAACCTCTGCTTACTATCTCTAATCTGGTGTTAAAGAGTGAGGTTATGAACACAGGGAAAGGGAATTCTTTGAGAAATAAATAACGCAGCTGCCTGTTTTGCTCTGTGCTGCATTTGTTCCTTTTGGAATGACAGAGGGCACAGGAGTTTCTCTTCCTTCTGAGAATGAGTCTGGGTCCACCATGGCCACATAAGCAGAGATAAAGTGTCCCACTGGCAGAGCGAGGTGCTGCAGGCCTTTGATTCCAGTATTTACTCTTCCCTTTCAATTCCCTGCATGAAGTATTTCCAGGTGACCCTGTGTGGGTCAATAAATCATATATCATCCCTGATGAAAAAAACCCAGCTATGTCAAAGGCGCCTTTCAGTCTGAGCCTGGCTGCAGTTTATCTCTTACCTTCAACTGGCAGTTTAGAAACATTACAACAATCAGTTAACCAGAAATGAATAAGCACTCCGATGGTTCAATATCTCACTCCACAAGTGACAATAAAAAGCTCATAACTTTTCCAATGGCACATTTATATGTGCAGCAGGCAGGGGAGCAGCATAGCAGGGGCTGCTGGCCCAGGGGAGGTGGCGTGCATGGGGGTTACACATCTGCTGCTTAAAGGAGAGCCCTCAAACGCAGTCCTCCATAGAGTGCTTAGCTTCAGCCCATACCTCAACAGCCTATTCTTTATTCCCTTGGGACCTCAGTAAGTTGCAGGAAAAAAGGACTCCCTTGTTGTTAGCATTCTGCAGGTATTAAAATAGGGGTGAGGTACAGGACAAGGCTCTAATCCACAATCTGTGAGTCCTTCCTTGTGTCCCAAGCTTTTCCCTCCAACTTCCTGTGGGACCTACACGTTTGTAAAAGGAAATGCATGGCTGTTTCTAATGGAATGGGAGGGGGTGAGTTGTGATAGGCTACCCTCACCCCTGGTATAAGCAAGGGAGCAGGAGATCTGCAACAGCTCTGGCAGTGATGGGTTTAATTTGCCTCTGTGCACACATGTGCTGCATACAGACAGCAAGACTGGAAGCAGGGGAGGTTGGAATCTCACTGCTCCCCAGGAACCATGTGTTGGGATTGCACAGGAAGGGTCTTTGGCCAAATTTCCTACTGGGGGAACTTCATCTACAACAGAGGACCCTTTTGGGTGTTTTACTGCTAATTCCTTATTATCCCTCCTCCGGGATACTTGTATTGAAGGAAGCACTGTGCATGTTCTGTGAGCAAAAACATTGCTCTGCAAGGGTTTTCAAGGCTTCCAACCCTGTCCTGGCTCCAGCTGTGGCAGCTGAACCCAGGACAAGCCCTTTCCAGGCTCAAGGGTTGGGATGGGTTGGTAACTGGTTGAACAGCAATGGTACCAGATTCTGCAGATCCAGATCTCCCCTTGCTAAGCAATGGCACTAGGGTGGAGCCAAGGCCAAGCCATGTTTCTCTCCAGATTGATGGGCAGAGCTGACAAGCTGGGGTGTATGACACAAGTGTGTGTGTGTCACACCAGCTGCTGTTACAACATGGGCTCTTAGTGATGGCATTTGAAGTGTTCTTGGGGCTGTATGTTACTGGGGATTTCAAGTCCCCCATTTATCTGCAGAAGAATTTACTGGATGTGACTGGGATAGTTAATTTTCTTCACATTAGCTGGGATGGGGCTGTGTTTAGATTTGTGCTGGAAACAGTGCTGATAATTTGGAGATGTTTCAGGTACTGCTGAGCAGTGCACACAGAGCCAAGGCCTTTTCTACTCCTCACATCACCCCACCAGTGAGTGAGCGGCGGGTGCACAAGGAGCTGGGAATGGACACAGTCAGGAGAGACGATCCCAACTGGCCGAAGGGATATCCCAGACTATATGGTGTCATGCTCAGGAATAAAACTGGGGTGGGGGGAAGGTTGGCAGTGGGCTAACGGTGCTGGGGGACTGACTGAGCATCAGTCATTTGGTGGCGGGCATCAGTTTTCTTTTGCATCACTTGGTTTTTGTGGGAGGTTATTTTCTTCTTTGTTGGTTGTCATTTGTTGGTTGATTGATTGATTGATTGATTGATTGATTGATTGATTGATTGATTTTTTAAACTACAACAACCTCAAAGCGCTCCCGGAGGGGTTCATCCGCGCTTTGGAGACCGCCGCTCCGCCGGTGCGCGCTCCCTGCAGACAGGCCGGGAGCGGCAGCGCAGGAGCCGCTCTGTCCCACCAGGTGGCGCTGTGGCACTGCAGAGCTCTCCCCGCCCGCGGCCGGGCGGCGGTGCCCATCCCCGAGATGTTGCATCTCCTGCATCGCCTTATCTGCAGTTAAAGCAGAGCCCCCACTGTTGAGGAGTGGGTACAGGGCTTCTAGGGGACCTCCGGCTGTTTTTCCACCTGGGTGGTGGGGTGGGATGTGGCTGTGGTCATTTACTGCTTGAACCAGAGCAGCCAAGGTGCTGTGGAAGGACTGGGGCGTCCAGGACATGATGGCTACAAGCAGTTTAGTGTCTTTGCTGGGAGGCAGGTCTATGCCATAGCTTGATGTGTCGGAACACACCACGCAGGGGCATGCTGCAAGCGGAGACCAATGTCATGATGGAACTGAAGTTAATGTGAGCTGGGTGGCGCAAGGCCAGTGATGGGAAGGGGATGTCTGCAGAGGTCTCTGTATCATTTGGGCTCCCAGCCAGCATGTTGCAAGGTACCAGCAAGGGGGTGTCCTGAAGCAGAGTGAAGGAATAGATAGTGAAGAGTTGATGGAGACAGTTAAATGATTTTAGATGATGCTGGAGGTAAGGGAACATACGGGAAGAGGCAAGCCTGCAAGACTGTACAATGGAGTTAGGGAGAGTGAGGATGGGTTCAAACTTAAACAGGGGAGATTTATGTTAGATATAAGGAAGAAATTCTTCCCTGTGAGGGTGGTGAGGCACTGGCACAAGTTGCCCAGAGAAGTTGCCACAGAGAAGCTGTGGCTGCCCCATCTCTGGAAGTGTTCAAGGCCAGGTTGGACGGGGCTTGGAGCAACCTGGTCTAGTGGAAGGTGTCCCTACCCATGGCAGGGGATTGAAACTGAATGAGCTTTAAGGTCCCTTCCAACCGAAACCAGTCTCTGATTCTATGATGCTTGACTGGGAAGATGTGAGTGTAGCTGGCTCAGTGGAGCAAAGACACAGGCACACACACGCCAGCTGATTTGACAGTGAAGGTGAGCCAAAGCCAACACCAGCTTTTGTGGAAAACAAGAAGGGTGAGGATGATAGGAAAGAAGAAGAAGGAAAATATGACCAAAAGGGGAGGGCAGAAAATGTTTCCCAAAAGCCAAGGCTGGTGCTATGGTGAGATGGGAGTGGAAAAACTGCAGGGAGAGCTGGGATGTTTGAAGTGGGGTTTCCTAGGGAATGAAGAGGAGGGGAGCAGCTCCTGTTTGAAGATCTGCCCAAGAGCTACTTTATGCTCCATGATGCTCCTTTGGCAAAGCAAAGTGCCAGGTGGACGGATAATGTGTGTAAGGGTTGAGATGCTCTTCTGTTACCCTGGGCATAGGTCCCCATGCTGCCACCTGGACTGCACCGGCACAAAATGTGATCAACACAGCTGCAACTGGGAGTACTTGAGAGGCCCATTTTTCATTCTTGGGAACTTGGAGCCTTTTCTTGGCAATTGTAAAACCTTGTTGAAGAGAAGGACAGAGATGTTAGAATCTGTCTTTCTGCCAGTGCCAGATTATTCTTAGAGCACATTCTGATAGCTTTATTTAGTTATATTTTAAATGGCATTATATTTTTAATGGCAGTTAAAATCACTCCTAATTCATTTGCCAGAAAGCTCTGTGGATAAACAGCATAAGTTATAATTTTTGCAGCTCTCACAAACACTCATCGTCCTCTTTGAGATGACTTGGGCTTAAGTGTCAGCAAAACAAGAGCAAATCAGTAGGCCCAATAGTTCTCAGTTTGGACTTTCAATATCAGACACACACTGCTGTTGTTTAAGTTCAGTCTGGTGCAATAACTCCAGCTAACATACAGTAATATCTGTAAAAATATTGAGTGTTACAAATGCAAGCAACAGGAGACTGAGCAATAAAAAAATCAATCGTACTCTCACTCTCAGGCTGGAGCTTCTTTGGGGAATCACCTATTAGCATAGAGATTGCCCTTCACATGGTACATGATGTATCCCGGGCTTCGAAAAGCCTGAGAATAAATTGATTTAAACTTGAATCAGCTGAGGCTGATCATCAGAGTTTGAAGAGTGCTGTGAGAAGTGAGAGCTTGGGACAGAATCTTCCTGGATAAGCAGACCTGAGCTGTCTCCCTTGATAATCAGAATCACTTACGGAAAAGATGAGGAGTTTGTCAGCTGTGACAAGCAGGGGACATGCTTGAGGCCTCTGCTCCTGGAGCCATTCAGGTGCACTGATTAAAGCATGGGGTTATTCAAAGCAGCAAGAAGACAAGTGAGGTACTGGCATGGGTTGCCCAGGGAAGTTGTGAGTGCTTCATCCCTGGAGATGTTCAAGGCCAGGTTGAACAGAGCCTTGGAGGACATGGTCTAAGGTGAGGTGTCTTTGCTCATGGTAGCAGGGATGAAACTAGATGGTCTTAAAGTCCTTTCCAACCCAAACCATTCTATGATTTCTACTCACTGAGGAATGGTGGTCTCATGGGAGGTGGCATTTCCCAGGCACTGTCAGTGTTCTCAGCGGTGTCTTCTCTGTCATCACAGAGGGTTTGTAGGGCAGCAGTGTGTACAGCCCCCTCCCTCCTTCCCTCCTCCCCTCTCCAGAGCATGCACTGATTCCCCTCTCCTGAAACCTAGATACCTCACAGAGCCTTTCATCAGGGACATGGCAGCTGACTGCATGGGTTTTTGGCTAACAAGCTGCTGTAGAACCCACAGGGGATGTTCATGAGCCAGTATTTGTGTACGCCAATTGCTAACTTCACACCATCTCCATCAGCAGAGATGTTGCTGGTTGCAGAGGAATGTGAAGACTTGCCAGTGCTGGGTCCTGTTCCAGGTTTGAAGAAAGGAGTGTGCTGTACTGGTTACAGACTGTTCTTCATCTGCTTATACCCTCCAAGCTAGCTTTGACCCCTTCTGCCCTTTCAGTCTCCAGTCTGGCTGTCTCCTGTTACCCTCCTCCTCCTCCCCTCCCCCCTCCCAATACCTTTTATCTTTGGATGAACTTATTTCTGTCTGGCTTTTGAACAAAGACGCTTCCTTCCCCTCCTTGCTACTCTGTGCCAGCGGGAGATTTATTAAAGCAGAGGGCTGAGAGGTTTTCTGGCCTCTAGTCCATGGCACCCAGGAGCTGAAATAAACTAATTGCTGGGGAAGTCCTGCTCTAGTGCTGACCTATGGATGAAGCACGGGCATTGTCCACCGGACATGGCCTTGTTTGTAGAATGGGCAATGCAGCAGCGACGTGCCAGTGCAGAGCAGGCTCAGTGCCAGCATGGAGCATCCGCAGGGATGCGGAACTGTGAGAAGGCTGGGGGAAACACATGAGATCTGAGAAAGCAGAGCGTGATTTCAAAAGCATTGATGGCTTGTGGTGGTGTTTTGGGCCAGGAATGCCACTGTCATGTCCTGCAATGGACTGAACAGTCACCCACAAAACACTTCTGCCTCATTTAGTTCTCGGAAACAGCTGAAACACCACATCCTGTTACTAATAACAAGCTCAAGGCAGGCCACTCACATGGGAAAACTTGTTTCAAATGGTGCCTACTTAGCAAAATTGTAAAGCCATCAAAATCACAATCATGGCGTAAATGAGAGCCTGAGCTACACTTGGAGCAGTTTGAAGTGATAGCTGCAAGTCTGCGAGATAGGCTAATGCCATCCTGCTCCCTTCGCCCCTGACATCCTGAGCAATGAGTCAGTAATAGCAGTGATTTCAATACAAGAATTGAAAAACCTTTTATTAAGTCATCAAAAACGCACATTTTCCAAGGCTGAATCACCCAGCATGACTGTCCCTCTGACTAACGAGGTTCTCTTGCCACAGTCCCTGCCACAGCATCCCTGCTCTGCAGATCTTCTATTGCCTTGCTCATTACTGCTTTATCCTTTGCTGGCTTTCATGTGTAACAGCCACTGAAGCAAGGCCGAGGGAGAGATGTGCCTGCATTCCAACACAAAACACGGTGTAGTCTGTGGTGGTTCTTATCAGTTGGTTTAGATACATTTTCTGGATGGGACTGAGAAAGAAATAACAGACAGAAAACAAACCTAGTACAAACCTATGTCTGGACACTTATCCAAGCTAAAACACAGCACTGACAGTGACTTCCCCAAGGAGACAAGGCAGAGAGGCATTGCTCTATCTGCATCAGTGTGGTTTACTTATCTTCCTCCTGCTCATTCAAGAAGAGGCATTCCCCAGCTCAGGACAATCCTTTTAGGCAATGCTGAGCCTTTCCCCACTGTACAGACGTTTCTTGCAATGAAGATTCTATTTGAATCTAAAATCACCAGCTTTTACTCTGTACTGACTTTTCTAGGACAGGTGTTAGGAATTGGAACAGCTTGAGCCAAAATTGCTCCACTCCATTGCAAACATGAAATAAGAGGAATGATCGTGGTTTTCAGCATTGGTGGCTTCAGAGAAATGTTTGCGTCTCTGAGGCTGCTGGCCAATGTGACTGGCATGGCAGAGGGCTTGCGCTGCTTTTGAACCCTGCACAGCTTGGGCCAGCTTCTAGACCTCAGTTTGCTCTTGTATTGCAGAGTAGCCTCTTTTTTCACTGAGCCCACTGTGGTCAGACACATCCCTCTGCATAGCTTCATGCCCTCACAGTCTCCACCCTGCATGGTGGGATGCAGTGCTGGAGTGCTGGGGAAAACAGTGCTGGTGGGGTGAGATGGGCAGGGTCATGGGGTACAGCAGTGCCTGATGTCTGTGGGATGCTGAGAAGGGATGAGAGACAGTGGGAGGAACAGGGACTGCCAGGAGCTGTTGGCACAAGGAGCCTTCAGGTTAATGGCTGATGGCTTCTCAGGAACCTGAATGTCCTTTTACCCAAGTGTGTTTGGTACATCCTGGTTCTCCATAGTGTATTTTCCCAGATGATCTCTTCCGTTATTTCCTGAGTGTGGTGGGCTGAGTGCCCATTACTAGGATCAGCTTCTGAAGGGATAAGATGTGCTTTCAACTAATTGCCTGTGTGCTCAGGTTTGCTCTTCATTTCGTAGCTCCTCAAGCAGTGGCCTCATCAGAAGGGCAGAAGTACCTGCTGGAGCTTTCAAGGAAATGATAGAGAGAGAGGACTGACATTATTATCGCCCATAGAGAACAATCCATTTTAAATAACATCATTAAAGACCCCAATTACTAATTACACTTCATTAGTGGTGGATATGAGTTTTCTGAAGAAGCACCATATAGAAAGTTATTGCTTATACTGAATGCATAGCATGCAGCATTACTACGAATATTATGTTAGCAGGTGAAATACATGACTGAAGTGTTTCAGAAGCTACTGAAAGTGTGGTCTTTTTTGAAAACAGACAATCTCCTTGTTCTTTTCCTCCATCTTTTCCCCCCTGCAGTGGAAACATCAGTAGCAATGAAGGATACAGGCACTGGGGCTGCCTGAAGTGGCAGTAAATCTTAGCTGGTGTAAAAGAGATGGCTGGTTACCAAGTGTGCTAAATAAGCCCAGCATCTCATAAATAAATCTCTGTTCTTGTCTCATTCAATAGCATTTCCCACGCAAGTGAGAAGTGTGCATCTTCTGCTATGCAATCACAGGTGCTCCTGTTTGTTTGCTGAAGGTCACAGAGCTGCTGAAAGGCTGCATCTCACACCCTTCACAGGAGCTGTGTCTGTTTACCTGCAGGAAGGCTCCTGTGTGCATCTGAATTCCCCTACTGCTTGTGCATCCCTTACCTGCTCCCTATGGGCTGTCTTGGTGGGGCAGCAGGTAGCAGCAGCATGGACAGAAGAATGGCTTTGGGTCCCAGGACCTGCAAGAGCTTAATGTGGGGTTTTGCCTTCCCTGAGGGGATGAGGGAGGAGGTGATACGGGGCAAAGAGAGATGTTCCCTACCAACAGCTCCTGGAAAGCCCAGCTGCTGCCCACTGAAGGATATCCTCCATCCTACCCCGCTCACATATGTGCTGCACCATCTCCCCCACACTCCTCCCTCCCTGCAGCCTGCACAGAGATGAATCTGCCTGCACATCTTTGAGCCAGCTCAGGCATTTCCAAAGCTGCTGAGAAACCATTTCTTACTGAATACATGTGCTTATGAGGGCAGAACCATTACCTGGGTCCCCAAGAGCCAGGAGATGCTGGTATCCTTTGAAGTCCACTGAGTTGTGAGTGATGTACTTCACACCTCCAAAGAATGTGGCTCTGGGCTTATTTCTGAACCCAGGAAGCTCAAAGGAGTGTTTTCTACAGCATCACATTGTTGAAACAGCTATACACCCAGTCTTTGCTGGTGAAAATCATTGTTTAAAATACAGTTTAAAAAACCCAAACCAGACGAATAGAAGAAAAGCTACCCATGACATCAGCAAAACAGATACTAATAGTTATCAAAGGGATGCTGCCTTCAGCTACACACTTGAAATACTACTGACGTCAATCAGAGGCACATTTTAGCCTCCTATGCTTTGCATTTAGGAAGCTGAAGTACATTACATATAATTGGTTCCACCTACATAGGATTTATGGAGGAGAAAAGCAACAAGATGCAGGTTCTCACCATGACTGTAGGCACAAGGCATATTCCTGACACCACGGCAGCTTTCCTGCAGAGCAGCCTCAGATGAGCACCCATAGCACTGCTGGTAAGGGCTGCCAAGACTTCCAGTCACCACCTCCTGTCCTTCCCCATCTGAACCACAAACAGGGACTGACTTAGGTACGTGCATGGGAGGGACCATGCTTCCATACCACATGCAGCAAATTATGAGGGTCACACAGCTCTTTATCAGGGCCTGTAGTGACAGGACAAGGGGCAAGGGTTTTAAACTGAAAGAGATTTCAGTATAGACTGGACATAATGAAGAATTTTCTTACAATGGCTGGTGAGGCACTGGCACAGGTTGCCCGGAGAAGCTGTGGGTGCTCCACCTGCCTCCCCTGCGTGACCTTCCTAAAAAGCCTGTATCCTTCCATTTCAGCACTCCAGTCATAGGAGTCATCTCACAACGTCTCCATGATGCCAATAAGATCATAGCCCTGCAGGTGTGCACACACCTCCAACTCCTCTTGTTTATTCCCCATGCTATACGTGTACAGGCATTTAAGTTGGCCCCCAATGAAACTGACTTAGTGGCTGGAATTCTTTTGCGTTGCTCTTCAGGTGCTCTCCAGATGATCTGTGATCCCTGTTCACGCTCTGGGCACCTACTGATGGCACTGGCATCAGTGGGGTGGATTGAGGTTCCCCTCCCCAACAAATTCACTTTAAGGCCCTTTTCACCAGCTTGCAAACCTGACACCATTCCACTTGTGTTGTCTCATTTTGTCTCTTTCCTCTTCCCACGTGCTGTTTTCCCCAAGCAGAAGAGCCCTCAGAGCCTCTCCAGCCTCCCAACAGTAAGAGCCTTGCTTGATAGGAGATGCAGGGGTGAGTGGGGTACCCCAGAGAGTACCTGGGCTGAGCTGACAGGCCCTGGTGTTTGCATGCTGTTTCTCCAAGTTAACCCACGGTGCCCACCAAAAATAGCCACAGAGGCTCATGACTGAGCCATCAGCAATCATGGCACCCACGCCAGCAGAGCCAGCTTCTCCTTCCCTTCACACTCCCCTCCCAAGCAGCTGAACATGGGAGAGCACTCCTCCACCCCTCACACTCTTCAGGGTTGCACAAGAAGAAGAGTAGGAGAACAAAGGTCAACCCTGAATGAGTCACTGAATTGGATGAACCCTTTGCTCTGTAGAGGTCCCATATAACAGCTGATTTTGGGCTTACGCAGCTCTACATAGGAAAGGCTGTGTGTGATGTCCCAGGGGTCTGATTCCTGGTGCACAACAGGAGCTCCTGACCTTTGGAAATCCTATCGTTTATCTTTGATTGTATCTAAAGGGAAACTGGCCTGTATCAGAGGCCAGCAGGCAGAATAGGGACAAAGGAAGTTGCATTTGTGCTCAATCTGACCTTCTAAACCAAACAGCCCAATGTGAGCAGTGTAATATCTTCACCTCCTACAGATGCGGATTTAAAAGAACAGTTTTTTAAACCTTCCTGAATCTTTGCTGAATCTTTTACTTGGCTGTGCTTTAAAATAATTGTGCTGCTTTAGCTAACCCAAACCAGGCCTGGCTGTGTCTATGGGGAAATTCCAGCTGACCCTCTGTCCTGTCTGCAGGGGACATGAACACCCTCATCCACATCAAAGACTGGTTACTGAGCCACGGGCAGCTGGGGCTCTGCAGGGCCATAGGGAGATAGAATCATAGAACAGTTAGGGTTGGAAAGGACCTTCAGATCATCCAGTTCCAACCCCCCTGCCATGGGCAGGGACACCTCACACTAAACC